>CATIWC010000882.1:0-191282 GCA_948472305.1 Vicia faba | reverse complement strand
TGATGGAGAAGGATTTGGATGCAGTTATCAACCCTAATGCATTCACTCATACATATAGAAGGAGGCCAGACCTAAAGAAGAGGCTAGAAACAGGCGAGAGAGAGAGAACCAAATCTGAAAAATCAAGAAAAAGTGTGAGATCGAATTTGCATTTAGAGGCGCTCTCAAGGCTCGTTACCTATCCCAATCGGTTCCTGGCACTCTCAACAATCTAAAGCAATCAAGAACTAAGCTGCTCCAGTCCTAAAACGCGTTGTAAGTCCATCACGACATACCCCTGTTCTTGAATTCGTATCTCGTAATATAAGCATTGTTAACATGAATTAATTGCATATTCTTGATCTATGAGGCATTTGCAAACTTTCTGCATTATTCAATTTCATTTATATGGCCTGTAGCGAAGTTCACCATTGCTAGGTTCCGGAGCTTGGTTTTAGGGTTTTTGATTACAGGGATAATTGGCCTTCGTAAGTGGTACTGGCATGTTCAGGAGGACGAGACAGACACAACCATGGCTTTAGATGTTATTTCCGTGGTTTGTGGAATATTTTGAGATGGAACTAGTCTGTAGCAACGGACATTTGTCTGTGGGTATAGGTTATCAAACCTTTATCCACGGAGAGAGGAAGGAGACAATGAGTTGTCACTCCCCCATTGGCCCATTCAAATGATTCAGCGCACATTTTCTTTTATTTTCCATTAATATTCGTTTTTTCATATTATTATTATTATTATTCCATAACTGTACAACAAGCAGCAAGTGGTCCAGTGGTAAGCGTAGCAAGGAATTTTCCTTGGGGCATGGGTTCGAATCCCAGGTCCCCCTATTTCTCTATATTATTTTCTTTCAGGCGATTCAATGCACGCATGAGCCTGAGATCCACCATATACCTTCATTATTAGACGTACCAGATGGCTAGATGGCCAAATCTGATGGCCATCACTGAGGGTGCATCGTGAGCCAAAGTCAGCGTGCTACGCATGATCACAAAAGTCAAACGTGGACCTCCACAAATGGGCCCAGATTCCTGCTATTGGCACCCCTCTTTTCAGGCCCAATTTCTCTTTCTTTTATATTTTATTTATTTCATTTAATTATTTTATTTATTTACTTACTAACCAATAAATTAATTTTTCTTTTATCAAAAAATCACCAAAAATATTTTAATGTCCAATTAAAATTAGAATATTATTTTTAGCAATAAATTAATTAATTTAATTAGGTTTGGTTAATTAGATAACTTTAATTTATTTTGCAAATAATTAAAATTAATTAGAATCAATAGGTTTTTATATTAACTTAATTACTTTATTTCTTTCCTAAAATAAGCAAAAATCCAAAAATATGTCATTTAAATTATTTTTCATTAATTAATTTAATTAACTAATTAATTGCATTTTTAATTTAGAAAACTTATTTCTTTTTAATAAAAACAATTTTCTTTTTTAATTAGGATAGAAAGGTCAAAACCCTAGTTTCGCATTCGATCTAATTTTCTTGCGCGCTTTATTTTTATCCAATTATTGTATCTGCTCCTAGTTTGTAATAATTTAATTAGGACATTTATTTATTTTTATCGCTTTTAATTTCAAAGTGTTTGTTTGTGGCTATGTAAATACCCGAAGCCTTGTAATAGCTTAGTTCAAATTCTGTACTTTAATTTCTGCAAATATTTAACTGCTAGATATGTGAATAATTAGGGTTTGCATGACAAGAATGTATGTCCAAGTTTAAAACAGTTAGATCACCCTAAATGTGCAAAGATAAAAATAATCTTAAATTGAAACACTCACACATGCGCACTCCTAGGGTACACTCCCACTTGGTTGCCTTCGTTAAAACGGTCATTGAGTATAGGTTGTTTTAGAGGTCGTCCTCTTGTCTAAAAGATCAAAGTTGCCTCGGAAAGGTTTCCTCGGATATTGTTGCCTCGGATAATTGATCTAAGACATTAGGGTTACTACTAAGACGTCCTAACATTGCTTTAGTGATTGTATGTCCCTTTCGAATTGACCCTCAAACTCCAACGACAGTGCTACCCACTCACTAATAGTGGGATAGCATTGTCTAAAGGAAACAAACATAGAACGATTCTTTTTTCGAGTAGGTAGATTAGTTCTTAAGTACTTGCTCAATCAAAACAAAACTTTTTCACACTTACACTCTTTTACAAACAAAGTTTTCAAAAACACTTCATTACACTCTTGAAGACAGACACACGAGTTAAATCGAAGTTAAAACAAAAACTTTTCAAAACCCACAAACACAAAGAAAACAATTTTGAAAATGATGAGCAAGTACCTAAGAGCCCGTAGATAACTACGGATAAAAAGGGTGCTAATACCTTCCCTTTCTATAATCTACCCCCCGTACTCAGAATATCTCGAAAAAGGAATTTTTATGTTCTTTTTCCTTTCCAGTTGGATAAAATAAAAGTCGGTGGCAACTCTTTCTTACTGCGACATTTTGTGAACACATACACAAAACGCAAACCAGTAAATTCCTTAACGAAATAGGGAAACCACGAGCCCGGTTCTGGCCACCGTATCACAGAACTGGCGACTCTGCTGGGGATATTAATAAGTGGGGTGTACCTTAGGAATAGTTTATCATATTGTTTTCAATTGCTTGATCTGTTTGCTTTATCTTTGTGGGTTTGAATTGGAGTTACTATAAATCCTAGCCCGGATCTGGGGAACACCTTTTAGGTAAGTAGCAATAGACTGTGAGGGAATTGTACGGCGTAGACAGATATGGTTGAAGCAGTAGCTACGTTAGTGTGACGCTTTAGTTTGTACCGATATCCCTTGTGGAGGAACAAGGAGAATATGGGGCTGCTAAGGGGTCATTAAGCACCAATTGACCTTAGAACCTATAATCGACCAACTTGGCTATAGAAAAGTAGTAGTATGCTACACTCATTGAGACCATACTCTCGCGATGATTCTAGCTGCAAGAAAAGGTTGCTAAACTGGAATTATGACCGATCGAGGATTGTCAGTGATATTGAGATCCTCTAGAACCCGGTTACTATTACTAGGACAGGTTGAACCAACTAAACTGAAAGAGGGTAGTACCTAAACTCTATGCCAGCCTGAAATCTAAGGGCTATTATGTGACTTGTTTTCCCTTACCATGTTTGCTATCTGTGATACCCGTGGTGTGTTCTTATCATGACATCATGCATCATGACATTGCATGCATATTTCATTTATACTAACCATTTCAAAGACCGAGGGGATTCATCTTTGTTATATTTTGCAGATCATGGAATCTATGCGTAGAAACACTATTCGGATCAGCTTCGTACAGATTCCTGCACAGCTTAGAGAGTTGGTTTCCAAGGTTCCTGATACTTCATCTTTTGTCAGAAGACATGGTCACCTCCTCAGCCTAGTCACTTCCAAGCTGGATGAACAAATAATGAGTGTCTTGTTCCAGTTCTTTGACCCATTGCATCACTGTTTTACCTTCCCGGACTATCAGTTGGTCTCTACTTTGGAGGAGTTCTCGGATTTACTTGGCGTATCTATTCTAGAGCAGACACCATTTACAGGTTTGGAGACAGCTCTTAGGCCGGAGGATATTGCTTCATCCCTCCATCTAACAAAGGCTAATGTAGTGTCTAACTGGAACACTCGGAGTGGGATAAAAGGCTTCTTGGCTAAGTTCTTGATTGATCAGGCTCATCAGTTATGGGATAGTTTGGACTTTCAAGCGTTTGAAGACATCCTGGCTCTTCTCATTTATGGCTTGGTTCTGTTCCCAAATTCAGATTCCTTTGTTGATGTGAACGCAGTGAAGATTTTCATGTCCCGTAATCCAGTGCCCACTCTCTTAGGTGACATTCTGCATGCTCTTTATGCCCGTACTGCTCGAAAAAGGGGAACCCTTATGTGTTGTGCACCATTGCTGGCGAGGTGGTTTATTTCTTACCTCCCCAAATTTGTTTTGAAAAACGAGGAAGGTATGGGTTGGGCCTACAGGATCATGTCCCTTGCTCACACGGACATCATCTGGAGTACTAAAGACATGGAAGAAGTAGATGTCATTGACCGGTGCGGAGAATCCCCCAATCTTCCACTGCTTGGAATTAGAGGAGGGATCACCTATAATCCTTGTTTGGCCTTACGATATTTTGGGCGAGCGCGAAGGCACGGTCCTCATGAGTTGCTGCTTCCGGACATTGTCTTTGACTTCATGCGGGATGTTGAGGGACACCGCCGCAGATTCATACGAGCTTGGAACAGGGTGCACAGGTCTGGTCCGCATGAGTTAGGAATTAAGACCTCCCTCCCGATGCAACCGTATCTCCGATGGGTTTGAGCCCGTGCTCAAAAGCTCGGGATGTCATACGAAGTTGTCTTACCGGTAATTGTGGAGCATGCTGATGAAGAAGGGGTTCCTTGTACGGTCATCCATCCTTAGATGGCTACTGACATTGGGGCATTAAAGAGGTCTTGGATCCAGCTAAGGGAAGAGCGGGATACTTACAGAGAGAATTATCCTGAACAAGAGCGGAAGATCCTGAAGCTTACAAGGCACCCGGAGAATGAGAAGGTCCTCAACGACTATGTCAGCACCAAAGGAAAACGACCATGGGAGTGCTGATGTCTTTTTCTATTTCTAGTTTTGATTTACTTTCAGTTTTTCTTTTGTAATGCCTTAAAGGCATCTGTTAAACATTGATTTCAAGTTTTTATCTAAAAAAAGTGTGTTTCATTTTGGTTTACGAATTTGAATCTCCCTAAAGTCTTTGAAATCATATCATACGCATTCCATTCCCATACACCTCATTACAGGTACCCTTATAGGGTTCTCATCTTCTTCGTTGTTTATTTCAGCAAACATGTCTTCTGAAACATCTACTGATCAAGCCATCAAGGCTCTGCAAGCTCATAATGCTCAGTTCCAGGAAATGTTCATGAACTTGGCCAAGGGTCAGCAAGATCTGAAAACTCTTATCTTGAAGGATAAGAAGAAGAAGAAGAAGAAGAAGAAGAATAAGACGGTTCTCCTAAATATGGGTCACAGGTTTGGGAACAGATTGAGACAGGATGTTGATTTATCTCACTCATCTGGGAGGGGAGAGAATCAAGAAGAAAGGAGGGCTCCTAGCCCTGTGGTTTCTGACAATGACACAGATTTTGATGAAGACCAGTATCCTCCTACTGAGGATAGGTATAAGCAACTCGAAGACCGGTTGAGCGCAATGGAGATCCAGAATATACCTGGGTTGGACTTCGGAGATTTGGGTTTGGCATCTGGGGTGGTGATCCCCCACAAGTTTAAAGCACTTGTCTTTGCTAAGTACGACGGGGTCTCCTACCCGAAGTTACACCTCCGCTTGTATGTTAGAAAGATTCAACCATATACTGCTGATAGGAACCTCTGGGTTCATTTCCTTCAAGATAGTCGGTCAGGGACTCAACTTGAATGGTTCTATCAACTAGAAGGAGCTAACTTATGTAACTGGGAGGACCTCGCTGCTACTTTTTACAAGCAGTACCAGTATAATGCCGACCTTGCTCCCACGCGTGCCCAACTTTAGGGTATGTCTATGGGTACAGGCGAAGGCTTTAAGGATTACGCTCAGAAGTGGAGGGATCTTGCTGGTAGAGTACAACCCCCTCTAGCTGATAGGGAGTTGGTGGATATGTTTCTTGGGACTTTGTCTGGTCCATACTTCAATCATTTGATCGGTAGTTCATCGTCTAGTTTCACTGAGTTAATTATGACTGGGGAGAGAGTTAAGGACGGTATCAAGAGTGGCAAAATACAGAAGGGTGTTTCGTCAAGTACAGAGAAGAAGCCTTTCAAGAAGGAGTCTAGTGCAGTTTACAGCTCAAGGATCCAAAATCGACCTGAGCGCCGCCAAGCAGTTAATGCGATGGTTATATCAAGACCAACTGTTGCCCAAAACGCAACACTCAGCAAAGAGCAGAGAGACCGCAAAGACAGTTTACTCGGCTCAGTATGACTTTATCTCAAATTATGCCGCAATTGTTGAAGACCAACTTGGTGACTCTGAGGGAAGCCCTGAAGAATTCCAACACCACGTCACCGCTGTATAATCCGAACGCCTGCTGTGCTTATCAATCTGATAGCCCAGGGCATGATACCAATAACTGCTGGGCTTTGAAGAATAAAGTGCAGGATCTGATTGATGCTAAGGAGATTGAGTTTGAAGCGCCGGAAAAGCCTAATGTCATAACGACTCCTATGCCAAAACATGACGCAGGAGTGAATGCGATTGAAGAGGATGATGAAGAGTTTGATATTGACAAATGGATTTACCCGACTACCGACAAAGGACTTCGTGCCAATTTCTTTTATTACACAGTAATAGACTCTTGTTTTGGATTTGTAACAGACAATTTTAAACTTTACAGCCTGGTGCCTTACCCGAGACACCGTGGCTTTGTTTGTGAGGGCTTTATATTTGTCATTTCCATATATCATCAATAAAAGCATTGGACATTTTCTTGCATTACGAATTTTATGCTCCTTGTTTTTCTTTTTTATCTTGCAAAACAGCTATTTGTCTTACACACACTCACATATACAGGTCTACATCCACTCTGGATCCCACTGATAACGACTCTGCTACTGCCAATTATGACTTTGAAAGTCCGATCAACCAAGCCGAGGACGAAGGTGAGGATGATTGTGAAGTGCCTGGTGAACTTGCTAGACTGTTACTTCAGGAAGAGCGGGCCATACAGCTGCATGAAGAGCCAATGGAATCAGTGAATCTGAGTACAGAGATAGACAAGAAAGAGGTCAAGATCGGTGCAAATCTGGAGTCTAGTGTTAAGCAACGGTTGATTCAGATGCTGCGTGACTATGTTGAGATCTTTGCCTGGTCTTATGAAGATATGCCTGGGTTGGATACTGATATTGTGGTTCACCGCTTTCCTACTAAGGAAGACTGTCCTCTAGTGAAACAGAAAGTTTGCCGAATGCGCCCAGAGATGTCTGAGAAAATCAAGGCCGAAGTTATGAAACAGTTTGATACCGATTTTCTAGGAGTTACTTCTTACCCACAGTGGGTGGCCAACATGGTTCCTGTACCGAAGAAGGATGGTAAGGTTCAAATGTGTGTTGACTATAGGTATCTGAATAGGGTAAGCCCCAAGGAGGATTTCCCTCTGCGTCATATCGACGTTCTGGTTGACAACACCGTGCAGCATAAGGTCTTATCCTTTATGGATGGTTTCTCCGGTTACAATCAGATTAAGATGGCTCCCGAGGATATGGAGAAGACAACGTTTGTTACACAGTGGGGTACCTTTTGCTACAAAGTTATGCCTTTCGGATTGAAGAATTTTGGGGCAACGTATCAGCGTGCTATGGTCGCTTTGTTCCACGACATGATCCATCATGAGATTGAGGTATACATTGATGACATGATTGCAAGATCCCAGACTGAGAAAGGATATCTTGACCATCTTCAGAAGCTATTTGACAGGTCAAAGTTGTACAAGATGAGGTTAAACCCGAACAAGTGCACCTTCGGGGTGAGATCTGGTAAGCTTCTAGGTTTTGTCGTTAGTGATAAAGGTATTCAAGTGGATCCTGCAAAGGTGAAGGCTATACAGGAAATGCCAACTCCCCGAACAGAAAAAGAAGTCAGAGGCTTTCTGGGACGTCTGAACTACATTGCCTGATTCATATTACACCTAACTGCTACTTGTGAGCCAATCTTCAAGTTACTGAAGAAAGATCAAGTGGTAAGATGGAACGATGAATGTCAGGCCGCTTTCGAAAGGATCAAGGAATATATCCAAGAGCCACCTATTCTGATGCCTCCAGTTGAAGGGAGACCTTTGATCTTATACTTGACAGTACTCGATAATTCAATGGGGTGCGTACTGGGGAAGCATGACGAGTCTGGCCGAAAAGAGCATGTTATTTATTACCTTAGCAAAAAGTTTACCGACTGCGAGACCCGATACTCGTTGCTTGAGAAAACTTGCTGCGCTTTGGCATGGGCTGCTCACCGGCTGAGATAGTATATGCTAACTCACACTACTATATTGATATCAAAGATGGATCCAATCAAGTATATCTTCGAGAAGCCTGCCTTGTCCGGAAGAATAGCGAGATGGCAGATGATCTTGACTGAGTATGACATCTAATACATGACCCAAAGGAAATTAAGGGAAGTGTGTTAGCAGATCATTTGGCACAGCAGGAAGTGGATGATTACCAATCTATAAACTTCGAATTCACGGATGAGAACATCATGTTGGTGACTGACTGTGAGACACCTGGACCGGATGAAGGACCTGAGGAAGGATCCCGATGGTCTATGTACTTTGATGGAGCTTCAAACGCTTTGGGTAATGGCATTGGCGCCGTGATCATATCTCCTGAAGGCTCTCATACTCCATTCACCGCCTGACTATGTTTCAACTGCACCAACAACATGGCGGAGTATGAAGCATGCATCATGGGTGTTTGAGCAGCTATCGACCTAAGGATTAAGTTTTTGAGTGTGTTCGGAGATTCCGCTCTCGTGATCAGTTAGATCAAAGGCGAGTGGGATAAGAAACACCCAAATCTTATTCCTTACAAGGAGTATGTGTTGACGTTGCTTCTAACCTTCGAGGAGATAACCTTTGAACACTTCCCTAGAGAGGAGAATCAGTTGGCGGATGCGCTAGCTACGATGTCTTCTATGTTCAAGGTCAGATGGGACAATGAAGCTCCCCAGATTACCATTGAGAGGTTGGACGAACCTGCACATTGCTGTGACATTGAGACTGAAGAGGTAATAGATAAACCCTGGTTTCACGAGGTGAAGAGGTATCTTGAGGCTCAGGAATACCCCGAGGGTGCATTTGTTAATGATAAGAAGTTTCTGAGGAGGTTCGCAGCGAAGTTCTTCATCAGCAATGGTATCCTTTACAAGCGTAACCATGACTCAACTTTGCTGCGATGTATGGATAAGAACGAAGCAGAAAGGATTATGGTAGAGTTACATGAAGGTACTTTCGGAACTCACTCCAGTGGATATACTATGGAAAAGAAGATCTTATGGGCAGGATATTATTGGTCTACAATGGAATCTGACTGTTATCAGCATTCTCGGATCTGTCATAAGTGCCAAATCTATGCTGATAAGGTGCACATACCTCTAGTACCTCTGAACGTCTTGACAGCACCTTGGCCTTTTGCAATGTGGGGCATCGACATGATCGGCGAGATCAGACCTACGACATCCAACGGGCATCGTTTCATTCTGGTGGCTATTGATTACTTTACAAAATGGGTCGAAGCAACTCCCTTTGCTACTGTAACCAAGAACGTCGTAGCACGGTTTATTCGACATAATCTGATCTGTCGGTATGGTGTACCAGAGAGGATCATTACGGACAATGGTACAAATATCAACAATAAGATGATCACCGAACTCTGCAAACAGTTCAAGATACAGCATCACAACACTTTTCCTTACCGGCCGAAGATGAATGGGGCTGTCGAAGCGGCTAATAAAAACATTAAGAAGATTGTGCAGAAGATGACGGTGATGTACAAAGATTGGCACGATATGTTACCATTTGCTCTTCATGGGTACCGTACCTCAGCACGGACGTCAACAGGGGAAACACCCTATTCCTTGGTTTATGGCATGAAGGCCGTCTTACCCATTGAAGTTCAGATACCCTCTCTTCGGATTATGAAGGATGCAGGTTTGAGCGAAGATGACTGGATTCAGACCCGGCTTGATCAGTTGAACTTAATCGACGAGAAGAGACTTACTGCTATTTGTCATGGTCAAACGTATCAAAAACGGATGATCAAGGAATTTAACAAGAAAGTAAGACGACAAGAGTATCAAGTTGGGGATCTGGTAATCAAGCGTATTATCCTGCCACAAGATGATCCTAGGGGCAAATAGACCCCTACTTACAAAGGGTCATTTGTGGTTAAGAACATTTTCTCAGGAGGAGCTATGATTCTAACCACCATGGACGGTGACGACCTTCTTCACCCCATCAATGCAGACATAGTGAAAAAATACTACGCATAATCTAAGACCCGCTAGGTTGACTGGCCTAGGCAAAAATAAGGGCTTCCCGGCGAACCAAAAGGGTTCGGGAAAAAATAAGGGATGAAAATGAAAAAAACTGTACACCCGGCAAGTCGAAAACCTGAAAAGGCGGCTTGGGCAAAAAAGGGTATCCCTGTGGACTAAAAACCCGAAAGGGCGGTCCAGGAAAAAATTAGGGATCAAAGTGTAACACTATGTCTCATTGGATCACCTTGCAACCAGACTTTGGTATCGACTACCAAGCTCGGACGGCACCAATCGATCTGATCTACCTTCAACCGAGTATCAAAGTGATGAGATGCTCGAGGACATAAAGGAAATAGCAGAGTTGGAGCCCAGTGGGATTGTTCATATAGCTGTTTTTCTTTGTTTTACACAAAATTGTATAAACTCTATTGTGCGGCGGCGTTTTCTTACTAGGACGTCAGCCTCTTGTACAAAAATGCCTATTTACAGGCTAACTTCAAAATCAATACAAGTCATTTTTACAAAGAAATTTCAAACTTTTTTCCTTTTCCTGTTTTGTTTTACAAAGAACGTCCAATGTTCAGTTTTTGATATATGCATTTGACATTAATTGCTGCTCATGAATATTTACATGCGAAACAAAAGACGATTACTCGTAATATCAGAAACAGGGGCAAACGAGAAATGTCCAAACCGTATAGTTGCTATGTCCACCAGGTATAGGGATAAACCTAGCTGGAGGAAACAATTGAAAGTACATTCATTCCCCGCGGAGTAAGGAGAAAGATAGTGGTGTTAGCTATCCCCAGCTGAGGCTCGCAACTGTGAATGAATTGACGATATTCTCTCCAAAGTAGAGTTTATCTACCATCAGCACTGAAAAGTCTTACTATCCCCAATGGAGTTTGAAGATTGTCCCCGGTGGAGTTTGAAAAATTACCCCCAGTGGACTCTGGAAAATTGTCCCCAGTAGAGTCTAAAAGATTATTCCCAGTGAAGTCGCAACTGGAAAATCATCCCCAGCGGAGTTCATTCCTTTCACAAACAGAAATTCAATGCCCAAAAGGTTTCATTATCACCAGCAACGGTAAGTCATCCCCAGTTGAGTTTATTAGCGAAATCCTCAGCAGAGCATCTCTTCCCCACAAAGTCATTCTCTCGTCAGTTTATTCCCCAGCGGAATTATCCTCTCCTGCAGGTTCATTCTCACAAACATCTTCATTCACTATCCCCAGCGGAAACGAAGAATTCAATTATTTTCTCCAGTAGCAATCCGGGATTTATTTTCCCCAGCTCAAAACATCACATTTCCATAAATCATGACATGCATACGCATCATACAACACAATCTCATTTATTTTAAGAACATCATTGCCTGATACATATCATGCATTACATACAGCTAACCTTTACCTTTCAGGAAGGATACAATTAAATTCTCACAAAATTCAAGTTATGAAGCTTTTACCTCAGTTGAATTACGGACAAGCTCCTAAATATTGACAGAGATGTTTCCTCGGCTGAATTACAGACGAGTTCCTAAATCTCAACAAAGATGTTTCCTCAGTTGAATTACGGACGAGTTCCTAAATCTCAGCAGAGATGTTTCCTCAGTTGAATTACGGGCGAGTTCCTAAATCTCAGCAGAGACGTTTCCTCAGTTGAATTACGGACGAGTTCCTAAATCTTGACAGAGATGTTTCCTCAGTTGAATTATGGACGAGTTCTTAAATCTCGACAGAGATGTTTCCTCAGTTGAATTACGAACGAGTTCCTAAATCTCAGTAGAGATGTTTCCTCAGTTGAATTACGGGCGAGTTCCTAAATCTCGGCAGAGATGTTTCCTCAGTTGAATTATGGACGAGTTCCTAAATCTTGACAGAGATGTTTCCTCAGTTGAATTACGGGCGAGTTCCTAAATCTCAGCAGAGATGTTTCCTCAGTTGAATTATGGACGAGTTCCTAAATCTCGACATAGATGTTTCCTCAGTTGAATTACGGGCGAGTTCCTAAATCTCAGCAGAGACGTTTCCTCAGTTGAATTATGGACGAGTTCCTAAATCTTGACAGAGATGTTTCCTCAGTTGAACTACGTACGAGTTCCTAAATCTCGACAGAGATTTTTCCTCAGTTGAATTACGGGCGAGTTCCTAAATCTCAGCAGAGATGTTTCCGCAGTTGAATTACGGACAAGTTCCTAAATCTCAACAGAGATGATTCCTCAGCTGAGTATGGACGATCGAAGTTCCTAAATATCAATAGAGATGTTTCCTCAGTTGAGTACGAACGATCGAAGTTCCTAAATATCAACAGAGATGATTCCTCAGTTGAGTACGGACGCTCGAAGTTACTATATATCAGCAAAAATGTTTCCTCAGTTGAGTACGGGCGATTGAAGTTCCTAAATATCAATAGAGATGATTCCTCAGTTGAGTACGGACGACCAAAGTTCCTAAATATCAACAGAGACAACTCACCAGCAGAATAACGGACAACCAAAGCTCCTAAAGTCCTACTTCTTTCAACAAAGATCAGATTTCCCCAGCGGAATCTTCCTCAACGACAGGTATACAAGCTCTCGCTAAGGAATCTCTTACGCGATAGACACTCCTTCAGATGGCATCTTTAAGCCCATCCCCTCATCAGAAATTTCCAAATGGCATCTATAAGCCCATTCCCGATATCACAAGACAATTACCACTTCATGCGAGTGCAAATTTCTGGGCACTCTAGTGTTCAATCATCTTCCACCTTCGGATCACGAAAGGCACGAAAGCCAATCTACATCCTAAAGTTTAAGAAGATTGAACAGGGGCAGCTGTTGTACCCCAAAATTTTCCCTCCCATATTTCTCAAAACATTTCAAGAAAGATCCTCAAGTTGCTCAAAGAAGTACAAGGGTTGGTCAGACAAGCTCCCTCCTAAGGCAGTCTACCCCAAACTAGGGTTTCATGTTGCATCAAGATACTTGATTAAAAGTGATCCCAAGTGCTCACCAATGTCCTAATATGTTCTCAATATCATCCATTTCAAGTTTCAAGCCTTGCAGAGAAAGTTTGCTCAGTCAATTGCTCAAAGGCCTGAAAATCGATTGTGTTAGGGCAAAAGTCAACTGTGGCCCACATACAGTCAAACTTCAAGATTTTTTGTCAACATCCTCATTTTGAAGTATATTTCATCATTTGATCAAGTATTGATCATGATTCATCAAGGATTGCTCATAATTCATCAAGACTCAAAAGTTGCTAAATTAGGGTATTTTAGGAAAAGTCAACCCAACTTTGACCAAGCATAATTTTATCATACTTTATGATAAATGACCCATCCAAAGCTCATTTTGAAGAGGATGCAATTCCCTAAAATCCATCTTCATATCCCAATTTCAAAATATGCACTCACAAGAAGTTATGAATTTAGACATTATAGGTCATTTTGAAAAGTCAACAAAAACACCTTTTTTGTCAAAGTTTCATACTTGAGAATGGAATATCAAATTTAGATGAGACAAAAAGGGTTGTCTGGAGGACATATCAAGCTTTCTAAAAAGTCCAAGATCACCTTGAAAGAGTCAAAATTAAGGAAGTTATGCATTGTTGAAGTTGACCTTTTTTGCAAAATTGCCAAAAGTCAACTATGCCCAAAACTTCAAATTTTGCCAAATGGGCCCAATCTTTTTCACTTGTTTTGAGTTGGAAACATAGCCCACGAGCTCTATCCTTTTCCACTTGTCCATATCTTATTTTTATTATTTATTTTAATTTTTATTTGAATTAATTCAATTTAAATCAAAATAAATCAAATAAAATCCAAAGCATTGATAACAAGAGATTTTATGATTGTTTCAGGTCTTATTACACAGCTAGCATCATTCAAATTCGTGCAAGGCATTAGAGTGAACAAAAAGATTGAAAAAAGCCATGTTTGGAAAGATCTTAAAAGTAAATCAAATCAAATCCAAAATCATTGATGGAGAAGGATTTGGATGCAGTTATCAACCCTAATGCATTCACTCATACATATAGATGGAGGCCAGACCTGAAGAAGAGGCTAGAAACAGGAGAGAGAGAGAGAGAGAGAGAGAGAGAGAGAGAGAGAGAGAGAGAGAGAGAGAGAGAGAGAGAGAGAGAGAGAGAGAGAGAGAGAGAGAGAGAGAGTGAGAGAGAGAGAGAGAGAGAGAGAGAGAGAGAGAGTGAGAGAGAGAGAACCAAATCTGAAAAATCAAGAAAAAAGTGTGAGATCGAATTTGCATTTAGAGGCGCTCTCAAGGCTCGTTACCTATCCCAATCAGTTCCTGGCACTCTCAGCAATCTAAAGCAATCAAGAACTAAGCCACTCCCGTCCCAAAACGCGTTGTAAGTCCATCACGACATACCCTTGTTCTTGAATTCGTATCTCGTAATATAAGCATTGTTAACATGAATTAATTGCATATTCTTGATCTATGAGGCATTTGCAAACTTTCTGCATTATTCAATTTAATTTATATGGCCTGTAGAGAAATTCACCATTGCTAGGTTTCGGAGCTTGGTTTTAGGGTTTTTGATTACAGGGACAATTGGCCTTCGTAAGTGGTACTGGCATGTTCAGGAGGACGTGACAGACACAACCATGGCTTTAGATGTTATTTCCATGGTCTGTGGAAGATTTTAAGAAGGCACTAGTCTGTAGCGACGGACATTTGTCTGTGGGTATATGTTATCAAACCTTTAGCCACAGAGAGAGGAAGGAGACGATGAGTTGTCACTCCCCCATTGGCCCATTCAAATGATTCAGCGTGCGTTTTCTTTTATTTTCCATTAATATTCATCTTTGCATATTATTATTATTATTCCATAACTGTACAACAAGCAGCAAGTGGTCCAGTGGTAAGTGTAGCAAGGAATTTGCCTTGGGGCCTGGGTTCGAATCCCAGGTCTCCCTATTTCTCTATATTATTTTCTTTCAGGCGATTCAATGCGCGCATGAGCCTGAGATCCACCATATGCCTTCATCATCAGACGTACCAGATGGCCACCACTGAGGGTGCATCGTGAGTCTGAGTCAGCGTGCTACGCATGATCATAAAAGTCAAATGTGGACCTCCACAAATGGGCCCAGATTCCTGCTATTGGCACCCCCCTTTTCAGGCCCAATTTCTCTTTCTTTTATATTTTATTTATTTCATTTAATTATTTTATTTATTTACTTACTAACCAATAAATTAATTTTTCTTTTATCAAAAAATCACCAAAAATATTTTTATGTCCAATTAAAATTAGAATATTATTTTTAGCAATAAATTAATTAATTAAATTAGGTTTGATTAATTAGACAACTTTAATTTATTTTGCAAATTATTAAAATTAATTAGAATCAATATGTTTTTATATTAACTTAATTACTTTATTTCTTTCCTAAAATAAGCAAAAATCCAAAAATATGTCATTTAAATTATTTTTCATTAATTAATTTAATTAACTAATTAATTGCATTTTTAATTTAGAAAACTTATTTCTTTTTAATAAAAACAATTTTCTTTTTTAATTAGGATAGAAGGGTCAAAACCCTAGTTTCGCATTCAATCTAGTTTTCTCGCGCGCTTTATTTTTATCCAATTATTGTATCTGCTCCCGGTTTGTAATAATTTAATTAGGACATTTATTTATTTTTATCGCTTTTTAATTTCAAAGGGTTTGTTTTTGACTATGTAAATACCCGAAGCCTTGTAATAGCTTAGTTTAAATTCCGCACTTTAATTTCTGTAAATATTTAACTGCTAGATATGTGAATAATTAGGGTTTGCATGAAAAGAATGTATGTCCAAGTTTAAAACAATTAGATCACCCTAAATTTGCAAAGATAAAAATAATCTGAAATTGAAACACTCGCACATGCGCACTCCTAGGGTACACTCCCACTTGGTTGCCTTCATTAAAACGGTCATTGAGTATAGGTTATTTTAGAGGTCGTCCTCTTGTCTAAAAGATCAAAGTTGCCTCGGAAAGGTTGCCTCGGATATTGTTGCCTCGGATAATTGATCTAAGACATTAGGGTTACTACTAAGACGTCCTAACATTGCTTTAGTGACTGTATGTCCCTTTCGAATTGACCCTCAAACTCCAACAACGGTACTACCCACTCAGTAATAGTGGGATAGCATTGTCTAAAGGAAACAAACATAGAAAAATTATTTTTTCGAGTAGGTAGATTAGTTCTTAAGTACTTGCTCAATCAAAACAAAACTTTCTCACACTTACACTCTTTTACAAACAAAGTTTTCAAAAACACTTCATTACACTCTTGAAGACAGGCGCAAGAGTTAAATCGAAGTTAAAACAAAAAAATTTCAAAACCCGCAAACACAAAGAAAACAATTTTGAAAATGATGAGCAAGTACCTAAGAGCCCGTAGATAACTACGGATAGAAAGGGTGCTAATACCTTCCCTTTCTATAATCTACCCCCCGTACTCAGAATATCTCGAAAAAGGAATTTTTCTGTGCTTTTTTCCTTTCCAGTTGGATAAAATAAAAGTCAGTGGTGACTCTTGCTTACCGCGACATTTTGCGAACACATACGCAAAACGCAAACCAGCAAATTCCTTAACGACATAGGGAAACCACGAGCCCGGTTCTGGACACCGTATCACAGCCATCAAAGGAAGTGTACTAGCAGATCATTTGGCCCATCAAGCTGTGGATGATTATCAGTCAATGAACTTCGACTTCCCTGATGAGAACATCATGCTGGTAACCGACTGTGCAAAACCTGGACCGTATGATGGACCTGAACAAGGATCCCGATGGACTATGGTCTTCGATGGGGCTTCCAACGCCTTAGGTAACAGAATTGGGGATGTGATCATCTCTCCTGATGGTTGCCACACTCCTTTCACTGCCAGACTATGCTTCGATTGCACAAACAATATGGCTGAGTATGAAGCATGCATCTTAGGTCTGAAAGCTGCTATTGACTTAAGGATCAAGCATTTGGATGTATTCGGGGATTCTGCCCTAGTGATCAGCCAAGTAAAACGAGATTGGGACACTAAACACCCTAATCGTATCCCTTACAAGGAACTTGTGCTATCCCTAATTCCTTACTTCGAAGAGATCACTTTTGAGCACTTCCCTATGGAAGAAAACCAGTTGGCTGACCCTTTGGCAACCATGTCTTCAATGTTCAAGGTCAGATGGGATAACGAAGCCCTTATGATAACAATTGAAAGATTCTATGAACCTGCACATTGTTATGAGCTTGACACTGATGCGGAAGATCCATGGTACCATGAGGTGATGAGATACCTTAAAGCACAAGATTATCCAGAGGGGGCATCTATCAATGACAGAAAGTTTTTGCAAAGATTTGCAGCCAAATTCTCCCTAAGTAACGGGATATTGTATAAGTGCAACCATGATTCAACTCTACTCCGATGTGTGGACAAGAAGGACGCAGAGGAAATCATGGATGACATGCACGATGGTCTCTTCGGTACTCACTCAAGTAGACATACGATGACTAAGAAGATCTTAAGAGCCGGTTACTATTGGTCAACGATGGAGACTGATTGCCATCAACATTCAAGAACTTGTCACAAATTCCAAATCTATGCTGACAAGGTCCATCTGCCTCCCATCCCTCTGAATGTCATGACCGCGCCGTGGCCATTTGCAATGTGGGGCATCGACATGATTGGAGAGGTCAAGCCCACCGCTTCCAATGGACATCGCTTCATTCTTGTTGCTATCGACTATTTTACCAAATGGGTCGAAGTCGCCTCATTTGCCTCAGTCACCAAGAATGTGGTAGCCAGATTCATCAGACACAACCTCATATGCCGTTATGGTATCCCCAAGAGGATCATCACTGACAATGGGACTAACCTCAACAATACTATGATCACTGAGCTTTGCACTCAGTTTAAGACCAAGCATCACAATTCTTCTTCGTATAGACCGAAAATGAATGGTGCAGTCGAAGCGGCCAACAAAAATATCAAGAAGATTATGCAGAAAATGGTAGTAACCTATAAGGATTGGCATGAGATGTTGTCGTTTGCTCTACATGGCTACCGTACTTCAGCTAGAACATCAACTTGGGCAACTCCCTTTTCTTTAGCCTATGGCATGGAAGTTGTTTTTCCAGTGGAAGTTCAGATTCCCTCGCTGAGAATTATGAATGAGGCAAGCCTAGGGGAAGATGAGTGGATTCAAACGAGATTGGATCAGCTGAACTTGATTGACGAAAAACAATTAGCTGTTGTTTGCCATGGTCAGACGTACCAAAAACGGGTGATCAAGGCTTTCAACAAAAAGATCAAGCCTCGAGTATATCAAGTTGGTTACTTGGTGATAAAACACATCATTCTACCACAAGGAGACCCCAGAGGAAAATGGACTCCCACCTATGAATGGCCATTTGTTGTCAAGAGAGTTTTCTCTGGCGGTGCCATGATGCTGACTACCATGGATTGTGAAGATTTTCCACATCCTATAAACGCATACATAGTTAAAAAATACTACACATAAGAGACCTGTTAGGTTGACACACCTAAGCAAAATAAGGGCATCCCGGCAAACCAAAAGGTTTGGGCAAAAATTAGGGATATATGCAAAAGATTATACACCTGGCAAGTTAAAAACCCGAAAGGGCGACTTGGGAAAAAAAGGGTATACTGGTGGACTGAAAACCCGAAAGGGCGGTCCAGGCAAAAGTTAAGGATTAAAAGCATATGACTATATCCCATGGAATCAACACAGTCAATTTTATCACCAAGGTCCAAGATCAATCCAATCAACTTCTATCAACGGCCAGGGGCATTCGAAGACATTGGGGCAATAGTAGAGTTGGAAGGCAATGAGATCATTTCACATGGCTATTTGTTTTCATTCTCAATTTTGTTTTTCTTTCAACGATTTCCTCTTACTAGGATCTCCGTCTCTCTGTACAAAAACGCTTATTCGTGGGCAAAATATCAATACAAATATACTTTGAAGTGCAAAATTTTTGTCTTTGTTTTGAATGCAAATTTGTCCAAAATTGAATGAACATATGCATATGAACATAATTAAAACTATTTGGCACACGTGTCCTGCTATGCAACAACAAACATCTCTTTAATGTATACTGTAATTGCAAGCTTCTCAAGTCATATTTAAAGCATGTGTTTTGATGAAGACAACATGGACATCAAGTTTCAAAGGATGTGCAAAAAGCTTATCAACATCAAATTAAAGTCTTGAAGATTATTGAAGAATTATTAAAGAAATCATCAAATGTCAATATGGTATAAATAATTCTTAAAACCTTGAATATAGATGTTCACAATATGCATTCATCAACATATACATATTCCATAACTTTAACATCAAGAAAAACTTTGTTTGAAATATCTTTCAAAATGTATTTTTGAAAATAAACCTTTAGGAACCGGTTCCTCCCTAACAGGGAACCGGGTTCCAGCTTTTCTCAAAAAACATGTCCCTGGTTTTTGTACCAGGAACCGGGTTGTACCAATAGGGGAACCGGTTCCTGCATGATAAATTTGAATTCCAACTTATAACATTCACTAAGAACCGAGTTCTGTCAGTGTCGGAACCGGTTCCTAGCGAACCAATGCAGCTTTTACTTTGTTTTTTGAACATTTTTCAAGTGGTATCTTTTCATGAATGCATTGCAACTTTTCATATGAATTGGCATGAATGAAGAGGTTCTTGCAACTTTATAAAATGCAGATTTTTTCAGATTTCAAAAAACAAGAACACATATAACATTTCAAAACAATATGTTCAATACTTCAATTATCAAATTAATAAATATACTTCTTCATTAACAATTTTCTCTTTTACTCACATTTGAATTTAAACTTTCATGTGTTCATAATTTTGTGAAACTTGCCATATACACTTTCATTATCATTTCAAGTTTCATACATACATTGTGAACATTTATATACATTGTTGAGAATTGATTTTATCTTGAAGAAGAAGATCAATTGAAGATTGATAAAGCTCTCCATATACTTCAAAATTAATCATTGTATTACTTAAAGATTTTCCCTTACTATCCAGGATTGTTGGAAGTAAGTGTTGTGATTTGAAGAGGATTGTTCTTCATTCACATTAGTGTTTGTTTGGTCTTAAAGGAGTTAAGAACCTTTGATCACCCTATAGGTTAGATAGTAAGAATAGGCTGTACAATCATTCTAACTATAGTGAAATCTCTTTCGTGTTGGAAAGGGGACTGGAGTACTCTCGGATTGTGAGGGGAACTAGGATATATCACCGTGTTCTTTACTTTTCCGCATTTATCGCTTTCATCACCATAATCGAGAAAAGATAAAGATATAATCAAAACCTTCAAATACCTAACCAAAAATTACTACCAAGCATTCTCATAAAACCGAATAAATTTTTATAAGACCTAATTCACCCCCTGCCCCCCTCTTAGGCACTCTGAGACTTACAATTGGTATCAGAGCAAGTTATAGGTAACTTGTTCCTAAAGATCCAGAATGGCTTCCGCAAATCATCAACCAGTCTTCAGAGATGGTGGTAGTAACAACAAGCCTCCTCTATTCTGTGGTGAATATTTTGACTTCTGGAAAATACGCATGAAGGCGCATTTAGAAGCACAAGGAGAGGAAGTATGGGATGCTGTTGAAAATGGTCCATTTATCCCAATATCAGTAATCAATGGCATTGGTTCTGTAAAACTCAAAACTGCATGGGACGACGATGATAAAAAGAAAGTTCTCTATGACAAAAAGGCAATAAACCTTCTTCAAGGTGCACTCAGTATGGACGAATTTTTCCGTGTCTCGAACTGCAAGACAGCAAAAGAAATATGGGATACCCTGGTTCAAACTCATGAAGGAACGGCTGAAGTAAAAAGATCAAGGCTAAATACCTTGAGTCAAGAATATGAACTATTTCGAATGCAGCCCAGAGAATCCATTCTTGACTTACAAAAGAGATTTGTGCATTTGACAAATCACTTAAATGCTCTTGGTAAAACCTTGACAAATGATGAACTCAACTTGAAAATCCTTAGATCATTGACTAGGGAATGGCAACCAAAGGTAACGGCAATCTCAGAAAAGAAGAGTCTCTCCGCAAAGACTTCCGCTACATTATTTGGCAAACTTCAAGAATATGAAACGGAACTCGGTAGACTTGAAAAACATGAAAATTTAGAGAAGAAATCCAAAGGCATTGCCTTGAAAGTTGATTCAAAGGAAAGTCAAGATAAAGATGCATCGGAGGAAGATGAAAACTTCTTGCTTCTTGTAAAAAGGTTAGGAAAATATTTTGGTCATAAAAATAATCTTCATAATGCTAACTTTGTCAAGAGGAAGAAATTTTATAATCATAAAGATAAAGAAGCCTCCACATCAACACAAGATGTCTAATGTTATGAATGTGGAAAGCAAGGTCACATAAAGCCGGATTGTCCAAAACTCTCCAAGAAAAATGGATTCAAAGGCAAAAAGGAGTTCAAGAAGAAAAAGGCTTATGTTGCATGGGAAGATAATGAGATAAGTTCTTCATCCGATTCGGAAAGCGAGGAATGTGCAAATCTATCATTAATGGCTTCACATCACTCCGACAATGAAGAAGAGGTATGCTTGAAATCCACATCAAATGTTTGGTATCTTGATAGTGGATGTTCAAAGCATATGACAGGAGATGTACACCAATTTTCATATCTAGTACATAAAGCCAAAGGGTATGTCACCTATGGAGACAACACCAAAGGAAAGATTCTTGGCGTTGGAATAGTTGGCACACCTCCATCCATTCAAATTGAGGATGTTCTCTATGTTGAAGGATTAAAGCACAATCTTCTTAGCATAAGTCAACTTTGCGATAGAGGGTTCAAGATCAAATTCAACAAAGATGAATGCCTTATTATGGATGAGGCAACCAATGAGGTAAAACTCAAAGGTATAAGAACTAAAAATATTTTTATGATTACTTTAGATGATTTGTCTCTGAAGGTACAATGTCTTATGGTAAACAACAATGACGCTTGGTTATGGCACAAGAGGATTGCTCACATTCACATGGAGCACTTGAACAAATTGGTTGTGTTTCTCTTAAGATACTTGTCTTAATTTTTAAATGTATCTATTTCACTCTTTTTCCCCATCCTTTTTTATGTTAACAAAGGGGGAGAAGAGTATGCATGTATGTTGTTTTGTTTCAAAGAAATTGCAGGCCCAAATAAATGTCAAACTCTCTCCAAAATTCAAAGAATCATGGACTTAGGGGGAGCATACAATTTAGGGGGAGCCTTGCATTTGCTCAACATGTTCGCTACACAAAACAACATGAACATTTCAAGAAATCATTTTCAAGACTTGGTTGTCATCATCAAAAAGGGGGAGAATGTAATTGCAAGCTTCTCAAGTCATATTTAAAGCATGTGTTTTGATGAAGACAACATGGACATCAAGTTTCAAAGGATGTGCAAAAAGCTTATCAACATCAAATTAAAGTCTTGAAGATTATTGAAGAATTATTAAAGAAATCATCAAATGTCAATATGGTATAAATAATTCTTAAAACCTTGAATATAGATGTTCACAATATGCATTCATCAACATATACATATTCCATAACTTTAACATCAAGAAAAACTTTGTTTGAAATATCTTTCAAAATGTATTTTTGAAAATAAACCTTTAGGAACCGGTTCCTCCCAAACAGGGAACCGGGTTCCAGCTTTTCTCAAAAAACATGTCCCTGGTTTTTGTACCAGGAACCGGGTTGTACCAATAGGGGAACCGGTTCCTGCGTGATAAATTTGAATTCCAACTTATAACGTTCACTAAGAACCGGGTTCTGTCAGTGTCGGAACCGGTTCCTAGCGAACCAATGCAGCTTTTACTTTGTTTTTTGAACATTTTTCAAGTGGTATCTTTTCATGAATGCATTACAACTTTTCATATGAATTGGCATGAATGAAGAGGTTCTTACAACTTTATAAAATGCAGATTTTTTCAGATTTCAAAAAACAAGAACACATATAACATTTCAAAACAATATGTTCAATACTTCAATTTTCAAATTAACAAATATACTTCTTCATTAACAATTTTCTCTTTTACTCACATTTGAATTTAAACTTTCATGTGTTCATAATTTTTTGAAACTTGCCATATACACTTTCATTATCATTTCAAGTTTCATACATACATTGTGAACATTTATATACATTGTTGAGAATTGTTTTTATCTTGAAGAAGAAGATCAATTGAAGATTGATAAAGCTCTCCATATACTTCAAAATTAATCATTGTATTACTTAAAGATTTTCCCTTACTATCCAGGATTGTTGGAAGTAAGTGTTGTGATTTGAAGAGGATTGTTCTTCATTCACATTAGTGTTTGTTTGGTCTTAAAGGTGTTAAGAACCTTTGATCACCCTATAGGTTAGATAGTAAGCATAGGCTATACAATCATTCTAACTATAGTGAAATCTCTTTCCCCAGTGAAGTCGCCAACAGGGTTTATTTCCCCAACAGGGTTTATTTCCCAAACATGTTTTACTTCCCCAACAACAATCGAGGAACCACAAAAATTCCCAGCCGAGTACATCCTCCCCAACCGGGTATGTATTCCCCCGGCATAGTCCATCCTCCCCAGCTGAGCCCGTTATTCCCCAGTTGTGTATATCCTCCCCAGTTGAGTGTATCCTCCCCGAGCTGAGTTTGTCCTACCCGACTGAGTCTACACTCTCTAGTTCGAATTTTCCTTTCAGATTATTAGAAATCATAGGGCCACAACCCCTGATCCCCAGTAAAGCCGTCAACAAAACATTTACTATTTCCAAAAAGATACTATGAAGCCTGGACCCGACCAGATATTAGCATAATTTTCAAGTTATTACTTAAGCCTGGACCCGACCAGATAATAGTTTAACTTCTTCAATTGCCGAAGCCTGGGCCCGACCAGATAGCAATTTGATTCCTACAAAATCATTAGCAAAACTCCTCTTCTCCAGTAGAGTTTACCACTATCCCTAGTGAATTACTGAAACCTGGACCCGACCAGATAACAGTTTGAGTACCTGATACCTGGACCCGACCAGATAACATTTGATCTCAATTTCAAGATACTATGAAACCTGGACCCGACCAGATAATAGTCTAACTCTTCAAAGATATAGAAGAACCTGGACTCAACCCGACCAAGGTGTAACTTCTTTTCCCCAATAGAGTTTGCCTCTGCCCCAACAAATTACTGTGAAACCTAGATCCGACCAGATATCAGTTTTTCAATTTCATCTTTTCAAGCAAGTTGTTGTGAAGCCTGGATTCGACCAGATAGCAATTACCCTCAGAGATTCATTGTGAAACCCGGAAACTGACCAGATAACAACTAAATCCCCAAACAGTTTATGGTGAAACCTGGACCCAACCAGATAGCAATTGACTTCATCAACCTCAGAAATCTGCAAAGCCTGGACCCGACCAGATAACAGTTTTTCAAACAGTTTATTGTGAAACCTGGAGCCCGACCAAATAACAATTAACTATGATCCCCAGAGAGACACTATGAAGCCTGGACTCGACCAGATAATAGTATAACTTTCCAAAAACCATGAAACCTAGACCCGACCAGATAGTAGTTACCACTTCAAGTTACTACAAAGCCTGGATCCGACCAGATAACAGTTAAATTCCATATCCCCAGCAAGTTATTGTGAAGCCTAGATCCGACCAGATAACTATTCAATTTCAAGCAAATTTTCTGCAAAGCCTAGAATCCGACCAGATAACAGTTAATTCGTCTTTTCCCCCAGTGAGTTGCCATGAAGCCTGGATCCGACCAGATAGCAGTTGACTACTTCATCCTTAGTAAATTGTGAAGCCTGAATCTGACCAGATAACAACTGACATTCAAGAGATATTCTCCAATGAAAGCATCCTTTCAACAAAGTTTGAAGATATGCATATTCTTCATTCCCAACAGTAATCAGGGATTCAACCCCTCAAAATTTCCTCAGTAGCAGTCAGGGATTTATTTTCCCGTACATAAAAACATACATCTCACATTCATACATCATAGCATGTACATACCATATGCATTTAACAAGATACCACATCTGGTGAACATCATGCAAGCATCTGCATTTTACTAACTCTTTTTCTCACAGGTAAAACATCAAGTTTTAGTATAAATCAACAAGATATTTGTGCTGATACTTCTTCCAGTGTTTACCAACATTCCTCCAAATGGCATCTATAAGCCCATTCACCATTAATCTTCGAGTGAAAATTTCTGGACACTCTAGTGTTCAATCATCTTTCACCTTCAAGTCACGAATGGAGGATCCGCCAATCTAACTCTTCAGGTTTAAGAAGATTGAACAGGGGCAGTTGTTGTACCCAAAAATTTTCCCTCTCATTTATCAAATATTTTATCACAAAGGATCTCTTGGTTCAAGACTGCACTAGGGTTGATCAGCTCAAGACACCTCCTTAGACACTGATGACCAAAATTAGGTTTTGAGATTGCACAAGGATAATTGAACTTTTAATGCTTCATATGACTTTCATTAATTGGTCGGGACTTTATAAGTCTGTCGGGATATTAACTGCAAGTATACAGTTCAGTCGTTCTAGTTTTAAAAGATTATCGAACCCACAGAGACTGTGTATCAATCGCATACGATCTAATGCTACAGTTTTGTCTAACTAAGCGATGAATATTAGATATTTGGGGGAGATAGTTTAGTTTTAAAAGTAATAGTACTAATTATACCGGTATGTGATAATCGGACTTAGGGAATTCGATGAATCGCTTGGCCTATAAAGTATTTCGGTAAAAGCTAATTGTTTAAAAACCTGAGACATACACTCTCGTGTTTATGAAATAAGTCATGCTACTAAACCTAGTGGATGCACTTTAAATTTAATAACACTTTTTGAAAACAATTTGAATTTAATTAATTTATTAAAACACTCTCGTGTATTTAAAAATCAATGCTTCGTTACCACTATCTGGGTTGAACCCCAGCTCTCGCATGCAGGTTCTTGCCTTAATTAATTTCCCACTCTCGTGGCAAAATCGTGTTAATTAACCTCTCACTCTCGTGACAAGGATAGTTAAATTAATATTGGAAATTGGAAACTAGAAATTGTTTTGTAAATATTTTTGGCCAAGGTATCATTGAATTCTTTCAGTTCTTACGGTCACATACCGGTATTAATAATTTAGTTAGACATAATTAACTTAACAGCAATAAAGTTTAAAACATAATTCATGGCAATAATTGGCATATTATAAAAATCGAATAAATAATAATTTCAATATAAAAAACCTGGAATTACAGATGCTATAGTAATCTTGAGGGAATACAATAATCCAAATCTTCGAGCTTGACTTGCAGTAGAAATTCGTGTTAATTCTTGTAAGAAGAATTAACACTTAAAAATAGAAACTAAGGCTTGAATGAAAATTACAAGGAATTGAAAGCAGAATTGCAAAACACACAAATTGGAAATAACTGTAAAAATAAAATAAGTATTTGCTGAGTAAAATTCTTCGACCCTTGGACTGTGCCTTCGTACTCATATTTATAGCAGGAAAAATCAGCAGTTTAATTTTGAATTCTTGATGAAATCTTCGTGGAGAAATTCTAGGAGCAGTAATAGTTGTGGCAATAAAATAGGATATTCAGTGGAAACCGGGAGAAGTAGTCTTCCCTTCCCGCCCACGTCTTCAAGCCATGCGTAACGTCCTCCTTTACGCGCGTGACGGTCGTCACAGGTGAGTGACGGTCGTCACACGCTGAAGTGGTGCCTTACGCTCGTCAGGTGCGTGTGACGAGCGTTTGGTTATGTTGTGGGGTGTTACGCCCGTCATAGGGGCGTGACGACCGTCACCTATCCAGAAGTCCACACTTTGTATTTTTTTATTCTTTTTCTATTTGTTTTTCGTCTAGCTTTCTTCATGTTGTCCTTTTGCATCGGTTTGAGTCGACAAGTGTTATACCTGTAAAAAAGACAAATAATCTCGGAATAATCGAGGGTTAGACGACTTAATGGAATATAAAATCGGTAAAAAGTATGTTAATTATACGATATATTTTCTTGTTATCAAATTCCCCCATACTTAAACCTTTGCTTGTCCTCAAGCAAATAGTCATTCAAAAGGCTGGACAAGTTTTCTGGTAAGCGCATAAGCATGACATACCCTTGGATTTTTAAAGTGGTTTCGGGAAATCCTCGTTGGTTCGGCCAATACTTGAGTAGAACACTAAAGATACGCTAATGACGCAAGCAATAAGCTTACTCGTAGACTTCCATTTTAAACGAGCTATCCAACAATTCTGTTATAACTCTGCCCAGAGTTCCTCGTATCTATTTCACCCGGTTTCGTTCTGGAGCAATCACATTAAGCCATTTACCTTAGCACGCATGTAGTGGAGTAACCGGTTAGTGACTTTGATCCTTTAGCATGGGGTCTGGTACAAGAATGTGGCAACCCTACATATTTTATCCAAATTGGAGGTTGCGGGGGATCGGGCCGTAGCACGCCCTACCGAGTTCAGAACCAGATACCTCTGAACCAACCAACACTGGATTCCTTCATTATTTGCTAAGCTCTTGTATGTGCCCGTATATTTTGGTACACAAGTTTTCTTTTCTTTTAGCAGCGAGATAGGAAGGATATTTTTAGAATCAAGCATCAAACACTTATATTCATCGATTCTCCACGTGGTTTGTGTCAAGACGGTGCTGACTGCTAGTATAAACTACTAGGGGTTACTTCTAGAACTTGAAACTCCAGATATCGGTATAATGGTCATTGAAACGGATCGCGTAAGCAGGAAGTCTACGGTGACAAAACCGTATTGATCTTGTTATGTCGTTTTCAGCTTCCTCAACTGGGATTTCATTAAAGTAGGTATGTCGGGCTAATGCGAAAATAAAATTTTTTCGGTATGGCAAAGTAAAGCGAAGAATTTGAGTCGAGACATATCGCAAGAATTTACTAGTTTTATTACCGATTGAAAGGTACCTCTCCCACACAAAATCCGACATTGTCCTCAATGTTGCGATATATATGCGGGGAAGTACAATTACAAAAACAAAAAGGAAAAGAAATGAAACAGAAAAATAACAAATTATAAAGAAATTAAAGAAAGACAAACTAATGGTGACCCCGTCCTCTGCTCCTGGTGCGAGAGCGTCTGGTAGGAGTGGCTTCAGTGTCGGTGTCTTGGAAGCCATAGGTGTTCATATCTATTCTCAAGGCGTTAAGCTCTGACAGCGCCTCATCCAACCTCTCATTCATGTTTCGCTGCCCAGTCAAGATCTGAGCGTTTTGGGCGCACAGAGACTCAAACTGCTCAGCTTGCCTCCTTTCAAGCGCCGCATTCATTTGATTTTGCATGTGGAGGGCGCGGAGGATGTCTTCGAGATTGATAGGAGGAGGTGCGGATGAGGATCCAGGGATATCGTGGACAGGCGGAGCACTATCCAACTCTTCTTGTATATCGTCTGCGGCGGCTACAGCTTGGTCTTCGTGGGCAGGTGCAGGCTCTGCGGGAACTTCAGGGTCGAACAACCAGTTTGCTCGGTTACTTGGATCGATTCGGTCCCTGTTCAGCAAAATGATATTTTGATAGACGGTATTCCTAATCACGGGGTGGAATCTGCCGTCTTCCCGCTCGTAGATGAGGTGCGCGGCTTTGCAGTGATCCAAGGTTAGCAAAGCTGGTGCCATAGAAGGCAAGGTTGCAAGAGCAGCACCATAATTCAGACCAATGGCAATAGAAGTAACCAGCCCTCCGAAATAGAAAGGTTTTCCACCTCTAGCACAAATAGAGTGGATGTGAGCAAGTAGGAACGGGGCGGCATTTATCTTTTTCCCAGTGAACGCACAATGTAGAAAGAAGAGCTCCTTGGAGTTGAGCTTATGGTTGCTGTCGCGGGTGAAGATGGTGTTACTAAGAATGCGATGAAAGTAGCGGTTGGCCGGATTGTGGATGTGGGTAACGTTGAGGTGGTCGTAGGACCCGGCACGGATGTTCGTTAAACTGTGCCACAAGTTGAAAGCCTCCTCATTAAAACTATTCGGTACCCGAAAATGAGCACCTTCGTCCGAACAAAATCCCATAAGCCTCGCGATGTCGGATTGAGGCAACTGATGCTCAACTCCGAACATGCGAAATTTTGCCACGCCTGATAATTGGTTTGTGACACCCGGCGGAGTGAGGTAAGCGAACGAACTCAAGAACTCAAGAGTAAGAGTTTCGTAGATTGGTCTTGGTTCGCGGCAGAGGTTCCACAAATCCACGCTTTGTAGTAATCGGCGGACACTGTCGAGTAGTCCCAAACTCCGTAGGCAGTCGATGTCGACGTACCTTGTGGGTTGGAGACCTCGACGTTGGAATTTTTTATACTTTGCTCGTTGATTCTCCCCAGGTTCGCCGATTCTGAAATTGATAACTTGAGCGTTTGGGTTGTTTTCCATGGTGATAAAGGATTTGATTTGGAAATGTGAAAATGGGAGATTGTAAGGATGTTAATTTGGTGTTGGAAGGTTAGAAATTGGAAGGAAAATGGAGTGATTAGGTGGTTTTTTCGTGTGGTGTGGTGATAATGGAGAAGGGAAAAATGGGTTTATAAGGAAGAAGGTTGGAACGGTTATCTGTAACAGCCATTGGTTTCTGTCTGTGTGACGGTCGTCATAGGGTTGTGACGCTCGTCACAAAGCAAAGAGGCGCGTTACGCTCGTCACAGGGGTGTGGCGGTCGTAACGTAGACAGAGTCTTAAATGAAAGATCCGTTACAGGACCGTTGGAGAGTGATGAGTTTATTATTATATTTTTTCTTGGTAATTGGAATTTTATTTTTGAAGAATTTATATATTTTTGTTTTTTTTGGTTTATTTGAAATGTTTGTTTTAATTAATTATGTTAAGTAATTAAAGTTTTAAATCTAACGAAAATAGACAGTAAATAGTAAATAACAGTAAATAACAACAGTAAATAAAGCATAGACAGTAGACAGTAAATAGTAAATTGGGAAAGAATTTAAAATAAACTTCAATTTAATAAATGCATAACAAATTGTTTCAAAGTGAAAAAATAAAAATAATGATAATGGTTCAATAATAACTAAACTAAAAAAATCCCTCCCACACAGAAACTTACAGTGTCCTCACTGTGCGTAAAAATGCAAGAGAGAAGGAAATGAAATAACGATGGCAATCTAGCCACGGGGAGGTGGAAACAAATGCTGATGCATATAATCCAACTGATCAGTCACCAAGTCCATGAAGGTAATGAAATCCACCCTAAGGGAAGTCAGCTCGCCCCGCATGTCTGTAATGGCCGCATGTAGGGAGTCCAGGGTAACAGCAGGTGGAGGTGGAGTAGTCTCAGGAGCTTGAGGCGCGGTCTCAGCGGAAGTAGCCTCCTGTTCCCAAGGATCATGGAGATCATGGTAGCCTGGCGGTGTAGCAGGATCTTCTTCAGCATTAGCATTGTTTGGAACCTCATAAATGTCAACTGTAGATGGTGAAGAGGGTGGTGAAGCAGGGTAGTGAAGATCAAACAACCAGTTATCCCGGTTGTGCACACTGGTTCTTGGGTCAGGCAGCTTAAAATGATGGACGATCTGATGATTAACTAGCAGTTCAAATGAATCTGGTCCAAGGTTTCCAATCATGCTAGTGTTGAAACAAAAAGCAATGTCCATCGGCTTTATGCCATAAAGCGGAGCAGAACCGAGCATATGCCGGCAGAGTCCAATGGAATTAGAAAACATGGTAACCAACCCACCCAACAAGATAGGTGCATTTGGAGTTCCAATGATCCGCTCCATATTAGCGAGCATATAAGCTGCATCGTTCACCGGACGATTTTGAGATGCACAATACATAATAAACAGCTCATCGCGGGATACAGAGGTGACATTTTGCTGTTTTCCGAAGATAGTGTGGGCTATGATCTTGTGGAAATACCAGATGGCCGGGTTATGAATGCATTCAGAGTACAGATCCGACGGCTCAGGATGGTTAACACCAGCTATGCTTCCCCAGAAAAAGTCAAGCTCAGATACGGGCAAAAGGTTCTCCTGCGTCATACTGATAACATCGGGTCCAAAAGGGAACCCAAGAAGCTGGCTAAACTCTCGCAGGTTGTAAGTGTAATCCATGTTAAACATTCTAAATGTAATCAACCAACGGTTGAATCCCATTCCATGATTTAGAATGAAACTCAAGGTGCTGAGAAACTCCAGAGTCAACCTTTTGTAGGTACAGAACCTTCGACGGATAGGGGCGGTGTCCCAACCAATCTGGTGCAGCAAGTACATGACACTCTCGCGAATGCCAAGGGCAGCCATAGCATGATCATCTGCATATATAGTAGGACACATCTCCCGGTCACCCAGATCTGCAAACCTTCTTCTCTGGTGTCGGCTTCGCAATTTGACATTCATGAAGTTAGCACAATCCATAGCGCGAGATGTGAAAGAAAAAGAGTTACCCCCCTGAAAATATTTGAAAAATGTTTGAAAGAAAAGGAAATTAAGTAAGTATTTTCGGGTTAGGAAATTGCCAAGGTTAAATTAAAAAGAAAAAGAAAGATGAAAGGGAGAAATAAAAACAGAAGAAAAATAGAAAGGAGTTAGAAATGCAATAATGAAAATATTTTAAAGATTAAGAAAAAGAAAAGAAAAATAAAAACATATTAAAGTAGAAAAAATAATTAAAGTGAAAACATGGGTTGCCTCCCACGAAGCGCCTTTATTTTATGTCGACGGCTCGACATTAAATACCTATTCAGTTAGGTAAAGGGGTAGGCGGCTCACTTAACTTAAGATAAGCCGAGAAGTCGATATTTTCGACGTTAAAATAGTGCTTTAAGTGCTGGCCATTAACAATGAATGGTTCAATAGAACTACCTTTAATTTCTATCGCCCCGCTTGGGAAAACTTTGCTAATTTCGAACGCTCCGGACCATCCAGAACGTAATTTTCCCGGGAATAGTTTTAGTCTAGAGTTGAATATGAGTACGATGTCTCCTTCCTTAAAGTCTTTCCGCGAGATACGCTTATCGTGCCATTTTTTTGTTCGTTCTTTATATATTTTAGCATTTTCATAAGCGTCTAAATGCAATTCCTCCAGTTCATGGATATCTAACACTCGTTTCTCGCCAGCACTCTTATAGTTTAAGTTAAGGGTTTTTATCACCCAATAAGCTTTATGTTCTAATTCTACTGGCAAATGACAAGATTTTCCATAAACTAACTTGAACAGCGTTGTTTCGATAGGAGTTTTGAAAGCTGTCCGATATGCCCAAAGAGCATCGTTGAGCTTGGAGGACCAGTCCTTTCTGGATAGGGCTACGGTTTTCTCAAGTATTTGTTTGATCTCCCTATTTGATACTTCCTCTTGTCCACTTGTTTGAGGATGGTATGGTGTGGCTATGCGATGTTTAACACTGTATTTGGAAAGTAACCTTTCGAAAATTCTGGAGATAAAATGTGAGCCACCATCGCTGATCACTAGTCTTGGTACACCGAATCGTGGGAAGATAATATTCTTGAATAGTTTTAGTACCACACGTGTATCGTTCGTGGGTGCAGCGATGGCTTCAATCCATTTTGATACATAGTCGACGGCTACCAAAATATATTTAATTCCAAAAGATGCGGGGAAAGGTCCCATGAAATCAATTCCCCACACATCGAAAACTTCTACTTCGAGGATTCCTTTTAACGGCATTTCGTCACGTCTAGATATATTTCCTGTGCGTTGACATCTATCGCAGTTCATAATTGCTACGTGGACGTATTTCCATAAGGTATGCCAAAAGAAGCCAGCTTGAAGTATTTTTGCACAGGTTTTCGATGTACTAGCGTGTCCACCATAAGGGGCGGAATGACAATGGGAAATGACGTCGTTTATTTCATCATTAGGAACGCAGCGACGGTAGATACCATCGGCGCCTCTTTTAAATAGTAGTGGTTCATCCCAAAAGTATTGTTTAAGGTCATGGAAAAATTTCTTCCGCTGTTGGTACGTCAAATCAGGTGGTAAAACACCGGCAGCTAAATAGTTGACGAAGTCAGCGTACCATGGTAATGTGGTATTAGTACAAATGGATTTTACTACCGCAGTTGTGAAAGTTTCATTGCATGGATCTAAACTGTCGGTAGGGTTTGTCTCTAGCTTGGCAATGAGGCGCTCATAAGGGAAATCTTCGTTTATGGGAACACTCTCGGCTTGGATTCCATCTAATCTCGATAAATGGTCAGCTACCACGTTTTCAGTTCCTCTTTTGTCTTTTATCTCTAGGTCAAACTCTTGTAGGAGTAAGATCCATCTGAGTAATCGCGGTTTGGCGTCCTTCTTGCTTAGTAGGTATCGGATCGCAGCGTGATCCGTATAGATAATGATTTTAGCGCCTACTAAGTAGGAACGAAATTTGTCCAATGCGAATACCACAGCTAAGAGTTCCTTCTCCATAGTGGCGTAATTCATTTGTGCGGGGTCGAGTGTTCTGCTTGCGTAGTAGATAGCGTGAAGCTTCTTTTCTTTGCGTTGTCCTAGGACTGCGCCTACGGCATAATCGCTCGCATCGCACATTATCTCAAATGGTAAATTCCAATCAGGAGGTTGCATAATAGGTGTCGATATTAAGGCCTCTTTTAGTGTCTCGAATGCGTTCAAGCATTTATCGTCGAAAATAAACTCAGCCTCTTTCATAAATAACTCAGTTAGTGGCTTGGTGATTTTAGAGAAATCTTTTATGAAACGTCGGTAAAAACCCGCGTGTCCTAGAAAACTTCGTATTTCTCTAACTGTTTTGGGTGGTTGAAGGTTTTTGATAATTTCGATCTTTGCTTTGTCAACTTCAATCCCTCTATTTGATACAATGTGACCCAACACAATTCCTTGTCTTACCATGAAGTGACATTTTTCCCAGTTGAGCACTAGGTTGACATTAACACAACGTTTCAGTACTAATTCAAGATTTGTTAAACATCCATCGAAACTTTCTCCACAGACAGAGAAATCATCCATAAATACTTCCATGATTCCGTCTAAGAAATCTGCGAAGATCGCCATCATGCATCGTTGGAAAGTTGCAGGTGCATTACATAGTCCAAATGGCATTCTCCGGTATGCAAAGGTACCATAGGGACATGTGAACGTAGTTTTTTCTTGATCGTCAGGATGAATGGGAATTTGAAAGAATCCTGAGTATCCATCAAGATAGCAGAAATGGGAATGTTTGGCTAAACGCTCGAGCATTTGATCAATGAATGGTAATGGGAAATGGTCTTTGCGCGTAGCTTTGTTTAGTTTTCTATAATCGATACACATCCTCCATCCTGTTTGCGTACGTTGTGCTACCGATTCGCCTTTTGTATTTGTTATAACTGTAACACCTCCTTTCTTAGGCACCACATGAACTGGACTGACCCAGTTGCTATCTGATATTGGGTATATGATGCCTGCCTCTAGTAGTTTTTGCACTTCCTTCTTAACGACTTCACTTAGGATAGGATTTATTCGTCTTTGATGTTCTCTAGAAGTCTTCCAGTCCTCCTCCAGCATAATGCGGTGCATACAGAGAGAAGGGCTTATTCCTTTGAGATCTGAGATATTATAGCCTAACGCGGTTGGATATTTCCTTAACACACTAAGAAGTTTTTCGGTTTCGATCTCTCCTAATTCGGCATTGACTATAACTGGTCGTTCGAGTTCTTTATCTAAGAATTCATACCTAAGATCTTCAGGTAGTGTTTTAAGTTCTATACCGGGTTTCTTATTAGTTGAGTCAGGATCGGGTGTTAAGGCTAAACATTCATTTAGGTTGGCATATAAGTGTTCTTGTTTCCAGTCTTCGTTCTTGAGGATAGTCGGTGTCCGAATTTTCAGCATCTCAGAGTAGGTGTCCTCTTGGCATTCGAGTTCTTTGACACATTCATCAATGATATCTAGGAGACAACACGAGTCATCTATAGCAGGGGCTTTAAAGAATTGGGAAAGAATGAATTCTACTTTTTCTTCTCCTACCTCGAAGGTAAGTTTTCCTTTCTTGACGTCAATGATGGCTCCTGCAGTAGCTAAAAATGGTCTTCCTAGTATGATGGGAATGTTTGAATCTTCCTTGATGTCCATTATTATGAAGTCAGTCGGTATGTAAAATTGTCCTATTCGGACAGGAATGTTCTCTAGCATACCTACAGGAAATTTGACTGATCTATCGGCTAGTTGTAAGGACATCTTGGTAGGTCTCATGTCGCCTAATTTGAGTTTTTCGCAAATAGATAAGGGCATTAGACTGACACTGGCTCCTAAATCGCATAGAGCTTTGTCTATGACATATTTTCCAATTACACATGGTATGGAGAAACTACCAGGATCTTTTAGCTTCGGAGGCATGTTATTTTGAATTATGGCACTACACTCGGCAGTTAGCATAACGGTTTCGTTTTCAACAATTTTTTTCTTATTAGCTAATATTTCTTTTAGGAATTTAGCATATGACGGCATTTGGGTTATAGCTTCTGTAAACGGAATAGTGACGTTTAGTTGTTTCAGAAGTTCTACAAATTTCTTGAATTGTCCCTCGTTCTTGGATTTTGCAAGTCTTTGAGGGTATGGAATTGGTGGTTTGTATGGTGGTGGAGGCACATAAGGTTTTTCTGAGGCCTCTCTGTTCTCTTTCGCGTCTTCCTCTACATTTTCAGATTGATCTTTCGACTTCTCTATTTCTTTCTCAGGTTTTTGATACATGGTCGGGTTTTGGAGTCTAGGATCTATCGGTCCATCAAGGGTTGTCCCACTTCGTAATGTAATAGCATTTGCATGTCCTTTAGGATTGGGCTGTGGCTGTCCAGGAAATGTACCAGCAGGAGTGGCAGAACTAGCTTGGTGTTGTGCTACTTGGGAGATTTGGGTTTCTAACATTTTGTTATGAGTAGCTAGGGCATCTACCTTGTTCTCTAATAGCTTCAATTGTTCACCGGTGTGAACATTTTGATTGAGGAATTCTTTGTTTTGTTGGGCTTGATTAGCGATAAAATTTTCCATTAGGATTTCAAGGTTAGATTTCTTAGGAATGTTAGGAACATTACCAGCGGGTTTTTGATATCCTGGAGGTACAGCTGGTGCTTGGCCAGGTGCATATAAAGCGTTATTACTCTTGTACGAGAAGTTAGGATGGTTATTCCAACCAGGATTGTAGGTATTGGCATAGGGATTTCCTTGAGCGTAATTTACCTGATCAGCCGTTATTCCTGCTAAGATTTGACATTCGGTTCCAACATGACAAGGTACTCCACAAACTTCGCAGCTCGGGGTAACTGCAGCTACGGTAGCTGCAGGAGGTAAGGTCAAGCTTTCTATCTTTTGGGTAAGAGCATCTACCTTAGCATTAACTTTATCTAGGCTACTAACCTCGTACATCCCGCCTTTGGCTTGAGTCTTCTCCACAAATGTTCTTTCTCCTCCCCACTGATAGTGGTTTTGGGCCATGTTTTCAATGAGTTGGTTAGCTTCGTCATAAGGCTTGTCCATCAGTGTACCACCTGCGGCGGCATCTATAGATAGTCTTGTGTTGTACAAGAGTCCATTATAAAACGTGTGGATTATCAACCATTTTTCTAGTCCGTGATGTGGGCACATTCGCATCATATCTTTGTAGCGCTCCCATGCATCGAATAGTGATTCAGTATCCTTCTGCCTAAATCCGTTGATTTGGGCTCTTAGTGCAGCGGTCTTGCTTGGGGGAAAGTATCGTGCTAAGAATACGATCTTCAGTCCTTCCCACGTAGTGACAGAATTTGATGGCAAGGATTGCAACCAAGCCCAAGCTCTATCTCTTAGTGAAAAAGGGAAAAGACGTAATCTAATAGCATCTTTACTAACACCATTTGCTATAACTGTGTCGGCAAATTGAACGAATTTTGTAAGGTGTTCATTCGGATCCTCGGAAGGATCTCCATAGAATTGGTGTTGTTGGATAGCTGATATCAATGACGGCTTTAACTCGAAATCGTTTCGGTTTATTGCTGGAGCAGCAATGCTATTATGGGGCTCTTGTTGTGATGGAGTTGCGTACTCCTTTAGTGGACGGGTCCTTTGTTCTTCTGCCATGTCTAATTCTGGATTGGTTTCGGTTTCAGAGGAAGAATTAGAATCAGTTTCAGAATCAATCTTGATTTCTGGTTTAGGTAAGGGAATAGCGTGATTTAAACAGTAATCCCTGACTGCACATCTTACGGAAAGAATGCGTTCAGGTTCGTCCGTCGGTTTGTCAAGTGGTTCGCCTTGTGAGCGAGTCCTTGGCATACAAACCGACAAAGGGTGTCTGTTGCTTAGTCTAAACGCGCAACAGAAGAATCGTAATTAATTGACTACCAGTCCCCGGCAACAGCGCCAAAAACTTGGTCGGGACTTTATAAGTCTGTCAGGATATTAACTACAAGTATACAGTTCAGTCGTTCTAGTTTTAAAAGATTATCGAACCCACAGAGACTGTGTATCAATCGCATACGATCTAATGCTACAGTTTTGTCTAACTAAGCGATGAATATTCGATATTTGGGGGAGACAGTTTAGTTTTAAAAGTAATAGTACTAATTATACCGGTATGTGAAAATCGTACTTAGGGAATTCGATGAATCGCTTGGCCTATAAAGTATTTCGGTAAAAGCTAATTGTTGTACCCCAAAATTTACCCTCCCTTTCTTCAGGAAACCATCTTGGATTTTTCAAAGTTCCCCTGAAACAAATCCAAGTCCTAAGTTATCCTTTTGCCCAAGCAAGCCGCTTACAAGAGCAAGATGATCTCACGAACTCCAGAAGCAGCGCTTTTATCTTGAGAAAAATCAAATTCCAAGTACTTAGAATGCTTCTCTAAAATAAGTTTTTTTAGAAAAATCAGCGCTTCAGAACTTCTGGACCCATTCCAGATGAAGACGGTCAGAAGTTGCAAGCTTGGCTCAGCGTGGTCAGAAGTTGGCTCTTCAGCAGCTACACCAGTTCAATCAGAAGTTGTAAACGTGATTCAGAATGTAAGCCTCAAACAGAACATGCCCCTTCAGCAGTTACACAAGCTCAGTCAGAATTTGCTAGAGGAATACAAGAGAAGCAGGAAAGTCTGAAGGCTCCTTCAGAACAGGTTGAAATCAGAAGATGAAAGGTCAGAAGAATGGGTGTCACACTGATACAGAATCTCTAAGTCCAGATTGTCCAGAAGTAGATCCAAGGAACATACCAGAAAACCAGGAGAATTTCCAGAGCATGCTAAGACAACAGGTAGCCAAGGCCAGAGCATGGTTTACGCTGCTGATTCAACGCTGGTTTCCATTACCAGAATGTTGGTATTGACAGGTCTTGTCACCATTTAATGCCCATTAATGCTTCCAACCACTCCTGAGCATTCACGTGTGGCTTGGAAAATGCTTTTGCGTAGATTCTGGCATGGGTCTTCACGCCACCGCCCACTTCAGAGGTCACTTCTCCCCAATCTACGCCTGCTGCTGCAACCTAGGCTGAAAGCTAGCTGTTATCACAACTTCCCAGGAATTTCTGTCAAAGAACAAATTCAAACTCTGTTGGCGCCTTAAATGTTCAAGGCATCCACAAGTATTTTGCCTATAAATAGAGAGTTTTCACCACTGCCAAAGACGTTCAAGAAAAGAAACAGAAAAATTGCTAAGAGAGAAACAAAACTCCTAGCAACACAGCATTCTGAAACTCTGCCAAAATCTCCAGCTTTGTTTCATAACTTTAAGTTTCTCACCTTCAACTTCATCAAATATCCAGCTCTTTTCTGTAAACCAAAAACACTCTTTCCAAACTTCTGACCCTATATACGTATACACCTTTACTCCCCCTTTTCCAAATCTGTCCAGAACACCACCAGAACCAAAAGCTAACTTTCACCCACAACTTTCCAAACAGTCAGGTAAGCACCTGCTGACCCTCACCACACTGTTAAGCATCATCAGTTGTGCATATTCAAGTAACATAATGTAAATATTCATGTTATTGGTGTTTATGTTCTGAGGACTTTCATGCCTCAGAACGTTCTGAGCCAGTATAGGACTTGCCTGTGACCTTGGTGATTCTGACCTCTGAAACATTTTTGCTATTTGCTGGATCTGTTCCAAATATGTTTCCTGTTTTGTGGAGTAACAACAGGATTGCAGATGTTCTGATTAGTACAGGAAAAAGCCAAGTGCTGACTTTGACGTTAGCAGATCTGAAGCCTGTTTTGCTGTCAATGATATCAGAACCTCTGAGAATTATTGCCTTTTCAGCAGAATCAGAACTTCTGCTTTCTCCACTAACAAACTTCTGTCTTGCAGCGCAGGGAAATCAGAACTTCTGATTTCCCCACTAACAAGGTTCTGTTTTGCAGGTTCTAGAGTCAGAAGTTCTGACTCATCCAGTTTCACTAACAGGTTGATCATCTGGCAGCGGATCTGGGTCAGAACTTCTGATGACCTCCCAGCAGCGCGCGGGCTCCCTCTCTCCTCTCTATATATCTTGTTTTTTGCTATTTTCTTTTTTGTCTATTTTTCTCGTTGAACCCCCCATGTACAAATGTGTATCCCCCTCCCCTAATTGTTGTAATAGCGTAGGATTTTACATTTCCGCTTCTTATTGCTAGTAATTAGGACGTGTATGGCAAGATAAAATCAATGAAATAGAAAAACCTAATTCAAAGAAAAAAAACTCTTGTATGCAATAAAACACACTTGCACACTAACACCCCTAGGGTTACATCCACTTGTTGCCTTTCAAAATTGGGCCATATTGCATGTTAGGTCTCTTTGGGCAAAACAAATAACTCAAATGATCATAGTCCCTCGATGACGCCTTTTTTGCCTAAAATGATCAAGTCCCTTAAAGAAAACATTGCCCAAAGATACTTGGCACCATTGCAATTATGGTCTAAACGATAACCCACGCCCGTCCCTTTCACATCCTAACACAAGGTTGTCCACCAAATACAATGGTGGAACAAAATTGTTAAAAAGGTTAAAAACATAACAAAAAAATCTTTGAGAACTTTAGGGTAGATCGCTCTTAAGTACTTGTCAACTTGCAAAACAAAAACACTTGCCTATTTTTAAACCACACCTCACAACACTTTCAAAAACAACTTTCAAAAACAAATGAAAAACTTTTCAAAAGACATACACCTTTGTATACATCCCAACATGGATCATTACAAAGGTTGCCACCACATTGGCCTCTTTTTAAAGCCTTTTCAAATCCACACACATACAAAGCACCATTTCAAACAATTGAAAAACAAAAGGCAAGTGATCTAAGCAAGTAACTAAGAGCCCATGGATAACCATGGATAGAAAGGGTGCTAATACCTTCCCTTTCTATAATCTACTCCCCGAATCCAAGAAAAATCTCAAAGGTTTTTGCTGTGCTTTTTAAACCTTTCCTTAGGATATAATAAAAAGTCGGTGGCGACTCTTGCTCAACCGAAACATTTGCGAATAAAACGCAAAACCATAGTCAGTTCTCCCACCGTATCACAGAACTGGCGACTCTGCTGGGGACAATTCTTAAAAGTGGAGTAACCTTAGGGCTTAGATCACCCTCTTGCATGACTAATTGTTTGAATTGTTTGCTTTACATCTTGGCTCTATTGTTTGGGTTTGCAAATCCTCCACCCGGATTTTGGGAAACATTCATAGATAGCAATACGTTATGGAAACTGTGCGGGGTATACCGACACGGTCGAAGCAATAGCTATATTAGTGCGACATATTTGTGAGTACCGGTAACCCTTGAGTTCAATCAAGGAGAGTACGGGGCCGCTGAGTGATGTCACTAAGCACTAATGACCTAGAACCTTACTTGACCATCTTGGCCTTTTATTAGGGGTAGTGAGATGACCGGCTTTGGTGCAGTCCGAAGTTGGTAGATACTCGATACTACACTCATTGAGGGTTGTTTTCTTGGAATATTTTGGTCGCTAGTTAAGTGGCTAAACCAAAACAATGAACGATGAAAACAATCCCGTGATATTGAGCTCCTTAGAACCCGGTTACTATTTATAGGACAGGTTTTTTTAAGCCAACTACACTCAAGAGGGTACTTACCTATGAAACCCCATGCAAGCATGAAACTAGGGTTTGGTGTGATTTGCTTGTACATATGTTTTGTGCATACATCATAAACATCATAAAACATCATATGCATTCACTAACCATTTCAAGGGTTTTGGATCTTCATCTTTGTTCTTGTTTTGTAGGACATGGAAATTCCTCGCAGAAATACCATTCAAGTCAACCTTGTGAGAATCTCTCCTCAACTTAAGGAGATCACCTCAAGAATTCCGGAAAATTCATCCTTCAGTGAAAGACATGGTAAACTGCTCAGCCTAGTCAACACCAACATTGAAGAAGACATGATGAAAGTGCTATTCCAATTCTTTGACCCTCTTCACCACTGCTTCACTTTCCCTGATTATCAGTTGGTACCCACTTTGGAGGAGTTTTCTCAACTCCTAAGAATCCCTATCCTTAATCAACTACCCTTCAACGGTACGGAAAAGGAACCAAAGCCGGAAGATGTTGCTCGAGAATTACATCTACAACCATCTGACATCAAGGGGCATTGGGAAACCAGAAGCGGCGTCAAAGGATTCTTAGCAAAGTTCTTGTTTGAGAAGGCACAAGAATGTTGGAACTCAATGGACCTACAAGCCTTTGAAGAGATTGTGGCACTCCTTATCTATGGGTTGGTCTTGTTCCCAAATCCTGACCAATTGGTAGATGTCAACGCCGTCAAAATCTTCTTGTCTAGAAATCCAATACCAACATTGCTTGGGGACGTCCTTCACTCATTTTACACACGAACAATGAGAAAGAGGGGTATTCTCATGTGCTGTACTCCTATCCTTGCAAGGTGGTTTATTTCGCACCTTCCGCAATCTGTCTTGAAAAATTACCAAGGTACGAGGTGGTCCCAACGGTTGATGACTCTTACTCATTCTGATGTGCATTGGTGTTCTCGGTCCAGAGAAAACGTCATCATCGTCGATCGTTGCGGAGAATTTCCTAATGTTCCTTTACTTGGAATTAGGGGAGGTATCACCTACAACCCTTGCCTAGCTTTGAGGCAATTTGGATATGCACGGAGGGATGGCCCTCATGATATGTTGATTCCTAGCCTAGTTTTTGACTTCGACAACGATGCGCAAGGACTTCGCCAAAGATTCACCAGAGCTTGGGGAAAACTCAACAAGGTTGATAGCAAGACTCTGGGACACAAGAACTCCATCCCGCTTGAGCCCTATCTCAAGTGGGTACGAGCCCGAGCCCAAAGTCTAATGATGCCTTATCCTCATGTGCTCCCTGTGATTAAAGAGCCCGTCAATGAAGGAGAAGTTCCCTACACCATCCTACATCCTGACATGCCTACATCGTGGGAGGAGATGCAGAAAAGTTGGATTCAGCTCAAGGAGGAACGAAATACTTTTGAAGCTAGCTTCTACACCAGTGAGAAGAAGGTTCTAGAGCTTACCCGCCGACTCCATGAGCAAGAGGCCCTCAACACCTACATCGCACCAAAGAGGATGCGCAATGTCTTTTTGCCTTGAGAAGTTATTTTGTAATATTTGGCCCATGGGGCATTTATGTACTAACAAATTTATTCTTAATATGACGTGCGTTCTCCTTTGTCTGAAACAATTTTGAATGTCCTAAATCCTTGAATGCATTGCATACATAAGCATACCATTCATCATGTGCATAAGCAGGTCTCACTCCAGGTTTCCTTATCTGTCTGCTGTTTATTTCAGCAGGATGGATCTCGAGCAAACAGTCAAAGACCTACAAGCTCAGAATGCACATTTCCAGCAACTCCTGATGACCTTGGCTAAGGGTCAGGAGGATATCAAGACTCAATTGGGGAATAAGGACCCAATGAAGAAGAAGAAAAAGAGGATTGGGGTGGCTACTTTGGGGAGAAGATTTGACAGAGAAGCTCGGAGAGTGCTTGAATTTCCTCCTACTTCTGATGAAGGGACTAGTAAAAGAGATGGAGTTGCGGTGCCTTCCGAGTCTGATGCAGAGGAAGAAGAGGTTGAAGAGGATGAAGATTATTCTGAGCAGCAATATCCTCCAGCTGATGATAAATACAAGGGTTTAGAAGACAGGTTGGCCGCCATACAGCTACAAAGAGTACCGGGTTTGGATTTTGAAGACTTGGGTTTGGTTGCCGGGATTGTGATTCCCCCAAAATTCAAAGTGCCAGTGTTTGTGAGGTATGATGGGCTGTCCTGTCCAAAAATGCATCTCAGGTCCTACGTGAGAAAGATTCAACCCTATACGGCAGATAAAAACCTCTGGATTCATTTCTTTCAAGACAGCCTGTCAGGAGCTCAGTTGGAGTGGTTTTATCAGCTAGAAGGAACCAGTGTCAGAAATTGGGAAGATTTGGCCACCGCTTTCTACAAACAATACCAGTATAATGCTGATCTTGCTCCTACTCGTACCCAACTTCAGGGTATGTCACTAGGAACAAGTGAGGGATTCAAAGAATATGCACAAAAATGGAGGGATTTGGCTGGCAGGGTGCAACCTCCTTTAACCGACCGTGAGCTCGTTGATATGTTTCTTGGGACCCTATATGGGCCATTTTTTAATCATCTAATTGGTAACTCTTCTGCGGGGTTTACCGATTTGATCTTAACAGGCGAAAGAATAGAAGCTGGCATCAAGTCAGGAAAGATTCAGAAGGGTGTTGCTGCAAGTGTGGAGAGGAAGCCTTTTAAGAAGGAGACAACTATGGTATATTCTCAGAGAAGAGCAGGGAAGATGGAGCGTCGGCCAACTGTGGGGGCCGTAATGATTCAAAACACTCCAAGTGAGCAGCCTCGCTATAACCAGTCCAGACCAAGTCAGCAACAAGTAGAACGGCCACAACGGCAGTTCACCCGTATTAATATGACTCCAGCGCAAGTGCTTCCCCATCTATTGAAGTTGAATCTCGCCACCATCAAGGAGGCACCAAAGAATGTGAATACGTCCTCTCCGCATTATCATGCCAATGCTAAATGCGCCTACCATTCAGATAGTGTTGGACACGACACCAATGATTGTTGGGCACTCAAGCATAAAATCCAAGACCTGATAGAGGCTAAGGAGGTAGAGTTTGACGCTCCAGAGAAGCCTAATGTGATATCTGCACCCATGCTGAAGCACGGCCGAAATGTCAATGCCATTGAAGAAGATTTATATGTGGCTGATGTCAGTGATCTGACTACTCCACTGCTAACCATTAAATTGAATCTGTTGAGGGCCGGGATCTTTCCGGGATGTAAGGAAGACTGCTATTGTTGCTACTCTCTGCCGTTTGATTGTCCGCTACTGAAGAAAGGCATCCAAGGCCTTATGGATAGTCGACAAATTTTGTTCGAAAAAGTTTCTGCTGTTCCAGTTCATACTGAAGATGTCTCGATCATAACCATTCACGCCAATCTTTCCAAGGCCGTCAAAAAGCCTGTTAGGATTACACCAGCTGCAAAACCTGTCCCTTTGAAGATAACAATGCCAGGGCCTGTTCCCTATGTTTCTGAGAAGTCGATACCTTGGAACTATGGCGGTGACATCTACTACCATGGTATCAAGCAAATCGAGGTAATTGAAGAAAGTTCAGATGATGAGGAATCCAGCATTAGTAACATTGCGGGCACCAGCAAAATCACCAGGAGCGGGAGAATATTTTCTCCAAAGATTGCCCCTCCAAGAGCAGTCTTTGGACCCTCATTAGCTAACAAGGTCGTCCCTGCACCAATAAAACTTTCTGCTAGAACTCCTCTGATTGAAGACATTGTTGTTCCTAGTACTGTCTCTCCTGCCGCTGCTGACAAAGGAAAGGGAATACAAGATGAGACCGTCAGGACGAGGGCTCAACCCTTAGTGATCCCGGAAACCTCCCAGAAGGAAATGGACGATATTTTGAGGATAATCAAGAGAAGTGATTACGATGTGGTGGAACAGTTGGGGCAAACCCCCTCCAAGATCTCTATGCTGGCACTACTACTTTGCTCAGAAGCGCACGCTAAAGCCCTAATAAAATTCCTGAAGGCAGCTCATGTGCCCCAGGAAACCTCTGCGGATCAATTTCAAAATTGCGTGGCTAGCCTGACTGCGGACAATGGATTAGGTTTTTCTGATGCCGACCTAACCCCTAAAGGCAGAAACCACAATGATGCTTTGCATATTTCAATCGAGTGTCGCGGAACCACCCTTGCACATGTCTTGGTTGATACCGGTTCGTCGCTGAATGTTTTGCCTAAGAAGGCCTTGGACCGACTAGATTGTGAAGGGTTGGAATTGAAGCCGAGTGATATTGTTGTCAGGGCTTTCGATGGTTCGAAGAGAATGGTCCATGGAGAGGTTGAAATTCCCATCAAGATAGGTACCGAGATGTTTAAATCCACTTTCTATGTGATGGACATCCGTCCATCATACTCTTGCTTGCTGGGTAGACCTTGGATACACCATGCTGGGGCAGTCACCTCCTCCTTACATCAGATGTTGAAGTATCCTGTCAAGGGAAAGATCATCATTGTCCATGGCGAAGAGGAGTACATGATTAGCCACTTAAATTCTTTCCGGTATGTGGAGGTTGAAGGAGAGTTCATTGAGACACCGTTTCAACATTTCGAAGAAGTCCTTTCTGAAATAGCAGTAGCACAGTTGACAGCTGAAGCACCGAGACAGATGGCCAGGATGGCATCTCTAGAGGATGCAAGGGCCGCAATAAAAGAAGGGAAGAATTCAGCATGGGGGCAGTTACCCGACTTCCCGCATAAGACTGACAAGTTTGGATTAGGGTTCACAGCCACTGGCCAGAAAGCTATGCGCCGGTCGAAGATTGAAAGGGCGCCAGTCAAAATTTCTCCCTACAGAATCAACGCCCTGGAAGATAAAGACAAAGAAAGCAACATTGAAGAGTGGATTTATCCAACTGTCAAAGGAGGATTGAGCAACTGGGAGGCAAAAGACTTTGTCCCCATCACTTTTGTTCACCAGTAATTTACCTGTTAAACATTTCCTATTTGGTCTGTAATATTTACTTTCAAACAATCCGTACACTATCTTTTCACCTCCTGCCTTACCCGGGGCAGGTAGGTCCGCTTGTAAGGGTTTTGATTATTTTTCATATCCATATGCCATGTTTAATGATTCATTGGACGTTTTTCATGTGATAAACTGCTTGTGTTCATTTTCTTTCCTTTTGCGTTTTTTGTTTAAGGATGGCTATCCCTTACACACACCCACACTCACCAATGCAGGTACCCATCCACTCCGGATTCCATGGGTGACTATTCCGCTGTATCTTTCAATAACTCTGAAGATCTGGTCAATCTAGCCGAGTATGAATATGACGAAGGTTGTGAAGTACCCGGGGAACTAGCCAGACTTCTGCAACAAGAGGAAAGGGCCATCTTACCGCATGAAGAGCCATTGGAAACTGTCAACTTAGGGACCGAGGAAGACCGGAAGGAGGTGCAAGTGGGTGCCAATCTGGAACCAAAAGTCAAGGAGCGCTTGGTACAGTTGTTGAATGAGTATGTTGAAATCTTCGCTTGGTCCTATGAAGACATGTCGGGTCTAGACACAGACATCGTGGTTCACCGTCTCCCCACAAGAGAGGATTGTCCACCAATCAAGCAAAAAGTTCGCCGAATGAGGCCTGACATGTCCGAAAAGATCAAAGCAGAAGTAATGAAACAATTCGATGCTGGCTTTCTGGCTGTTACGTCCTATCCTCAATGGGTCGCTAACATCGTGCCGGTACCGAAGAAAGATGGCAAAGTCAGAATGTGTTTGGACTACCGGGATTTAAATAGGGCCAACCCTAAAGATGATTTCCCGCTACCTCATATTGACATCTTGATCGACAATACAGCTCATCATAAAGTGTTTTCCTTCATGGACGGATTCTCGGGCTACAATCAAATCAAAATGGCTCCCGAGGATATGGAGAAAACAACTTTTGTCACACAATGGGGGACTTTCTGTTACAAGGTGATGTCGTTCGGGCTGAAGAACGCAGGGGAAACTTATCAACGCGCCATGGTAGCTTTATTTCATGATATGATACATCATGAGATTGAAGTTTACGTAGACGATATGATAGCTCGGTCACAAACAGAGGAAGAGCACCTTGAACATCTAGAGAAGCTGTTTGCCAGGTTAAAAGAATACAAGCTCAGGCTGAATCCAAGTAAATGCACTTTTGGAGTTAGGTCTGGTAAACTCCTGGGATTCATCGTAAGCAACAAAGGCATTGAAGTCGATCCGGAAAAATTAAAAGCAATACAAGAGATGCCTGCTCCTCGTACTGAAAAGGAGGTTAGAGGATTCTTGGGGCGCATAAACTATATTGCCAGATTCATCTCACATCTGACCTCTACCTGTGAGCCAATTTTTAAACTCTTGAAAAAAGATCAGGTAGTGGAATGGAACGACGATTGCCAAGCTGCCTTTGATAGAATCAAGGAGTATTTGCTAGAACCTCCTATTCTGATGCCACCCGTCGAAGGAAGACCATTGATCATGTACTTAACCGTCTTGGATAACTCAATGGGGTGTGTTTTGGGCCAGCATGACGAGTCTGGTCGAAAAGAGCATGTCATTTATTACCTTAGCAAAAAGTTTACCGACTGTGAGACTCGCTACTCACTGCTCGAGAAAACTTGCTGCGCTTTGGTATGGGCTGCTCGCCGACTAAGACAGTATATGCTGACTCATACTACCTTGTTGATATCCAAAATGGACCGTATCAAGTATATCTTTGAGAAGCCCGCTTTATCTGGAAGGATAGCTAGATGGCAAATGATCTTAACCGAGTATGACATCCAGTACACCACCCAAAAAGCTATAAAAGGGAGTGTATTAGCTGACCATCTGGCTCATCAGGCTATCGAAGACTATCAACCCATGAGATTTGACTTCCCAGACGAGGACATCATGAATTTGGACAACGTTGAAGGTGACGGACCGTATGACGGACCCGAAAAGGGATCCCGATGGACCCTGTACTTTGATGGTGCCTCAAATGCACTTGGAAATGGTATTGGCGCAATACTCATTTCTCCGGAAGGTTGCCACACTCCTTTCACGACCCGACTTTGCTTCAGCTGCACAAACAACATGGCTGAGTATGAAGCTTGCATCTTTGGTCTCAAGGCTGCTATAGGCTTGGGGATCAAATCTTTGATCGTATTTGGGGACTCGGCTTTGGTTATCAGTCAAATCAAAGGAGACTGGGATACCAAACATCCTAATCTTATCCCATACAAAGAACATGTCCTGACGTTGTTGCCTCACTTCGAGTAAATTACCTTCGAGCATTTCCCACGAGAAGAGAATCTGCTAGCAGATGCTCTGGCCACAATGTCCTCCATGTTTAAACTCAACTGGGATAACGAGGCTCCCCAAATCACCATCGAGCGAATGGATGAACCTGCACATTGTCACGAGATTAATACCGAAGAAGTAGTGGAACAACCCTGGTTCCATGAAATCAAAAGGTATCTCGAAACTAGAGATTATCCTGAAGGAGCTTCCGTAAATGACAAGAAGTTCTTAAGGAAATTCGCTGCTAAATTCTTCCTGAGCAACGACATCCTTTACAAACGAAGCCATGATTGTGTATTACTCCGATGTGTGGATAAAGCTGAAGCAGAGTTAATTATGACTGACATACACAGCGGCACATTTGGCACTCACTTGAGAGGGCATACCATGGCTAAGAAGATCCTGAGGGCAGGCTATTACTGGTCTACCATGGAAGCTGATTGCCATCAACATTCCCGTACTTGCCACAAGTGTCAAGTCTATGCTGATAAAGTTCATATCCCTCCGGTTCCTCTTAACGTCCTGACTGCTCTGTGGCCCTTTGCAATGTGGGGCATTGATATGATTGGAGAGATCAAGCCCACGGCTTCCAATGGACATCGCTTCATCCTGGTTGCCATTGACTATTTCACCAAATGGGTCGAAGCAGCTTCCTTCGCCTCTGTTACTAAAAATGTAGTTGCCCGCTTTATCAAGCAAAATCTCATATGTCGGTATGGTGTTCCAGACAGGATCATCACGGACAACGGTACAAATCTAAATAACACAATGATCACTGCATTATGCGAACAGTTCAAGATTTATCATCACAATTCATCTCCCTATCGGCCGAAGATGAACGGTGCTGTTGAAGCTGCGAACAAAAACATTAAGAAGATCATTCAGAAAATGACAGTCACTTACAAAGACTGGCATGAGATGTTACCGTTTGCTCTACATGGATACCGTACGACGACACGTACTTCAACTGGGGCAACCCCATTTTCTTTGGTTTATGGCATGGAAGTTGTTTTGCCTATGGAAGTCAAGATCCCTTCTCTAAGGATTATAAAGGATGCAGGTTTGAATGAAGATGATTGGATGCAGAACCGATTTGATCAACTCAATCTGATCGACGAGAAGCGACTTGCTGCTATATGCCATGGTCAGACGTATCAAAAGCGGATGATCAAGGCCTTTAATAAGAAAGTCAGACGTCAAGTGTATCAAGTCGGAGACGTCGTAATCAAGCGGATTATCTTGCCGCAAAGTGATCCCAGGGGCAAATGGACTCCTACATATGAAGGACCATTTGTGATCAAGAGCATATTTTCTGGTGGTGCAATGATTCTGACCACCATGGACGGCGACGATTTGCCGCACCCTGCGAATGCAGACATAGTCAAAAGATACTACGCATAAAATAACCCGACAAGTCGAAAACCCGAAAGGGCGGCTTGGGCAAAAATGGGCATCCCGGTGAATCGAAAACCCGAAAGGGCGATTCAGGCAAAAATTAGGGATAAAAACAAAAAAATCTGTACACCCGGCAAGTTGAAAACCCGAAAGGGCGGCTTGGGCAAAAAGGGGTTTCCTGGTGGATCGAAAACCCGAAAGGGCGATTCAGGCAAAAGTTAGGGAATTAAAGCGTATGGCTATGTCTCGTCGGATCACTTCAGAAGACAATCTCTTCATCAACCGGTTCCAGGCTTCTGATCAATCCAGTCATCGTCAAACGAAGCATTGAATGGACAGATATTCTGAGTTGTGAAAGCTATAGCGGAATGGAATCCCATGGAATTATTTCACATAGCCATCTTTACTTTGTATAAATTTTTCAAATATTTACGATAGAATCCTCTTACTAGGATGATTGTCTCCTTTGTACAAATATACTCAAGGAAAATCAATACAAATACTTTTCCCAGAAATTTGTGTCATTCCCTTTTCTTTTCTCTGGCACTATTTGTTTTATTTTGAGAAACGTCCAATGTTTTGTTAAATAAGCATATGCATTTTAAACATAATCATTTTCTTATGAGTCGGGAAAGAGGATTACCGACAAGTCGAAGGTACAATTGGATATCTTGATACCCTTCAAAAGGAAGCCCCCGAGAGATTTGGAATCCATATCCTTAGCAAGTCTTGAAGCTCATCCCCCGCAGAGACAGGAAGTTTATTCCCCGCAGAGAACAGACGTCTCTCCCGAGTTTTATTCAAAGTTATTCCTCACAAAGCCTTATAACTGGGTTATCCTCAGCTAACAACCACGGAAGATCGCGCTCGCCAAAATTCTTCCTATCCCCAGCAGAGTTCATCAAAATTCCCCAGCAGCAACTTATCTTTGCAAATCCCCAGCCAGAGAATCCTCCGGAATTCAATGCCCCTCAGAGTTTAAGCTTCAGTGTCCCCAGCCGAGCTAAAGCTTCAGATTATCAATCCCCAGCGGAGCCAGACTAATGAACCTTTTCCCCACAGAGTTTTAGGAAGGAAAATCTTGAGTTCCCCAGTGAAGTCGCCAGAGACACTTCCCACCGAACTGAAGATTCCCGGTCTTGTATCCCCAGCATAAGTCTGCTAGATTGGTGCTCCCCAGTAGAGGTCATCGGGAATTCCCCAGAGGTTTGGTATACAACCCAAGCTCCTTGTTCCCCAGTCACAGTCAAGGATTTATTCTTCCCGGCAGCAGTCACGATGCGTTTATCTTCAGCCATCCAGGATTCATCTATTCCCGGCAGCAGTCATGATGCGTTTATCTTCAGCCATCCAGGATTCATCTATCCCCAGCAAGACAGCTCATCAGCTTACATGCGCATTCATTACATTCATATCATACACATTGATATCACATATATTGCATCATACATTTCATGCAACACAATTTTGTGTCTAGCTAACATTTTGTCCTTTACAGGATAAGAATAAAAAGCTATCCTTAACAGTTTCAGATGCAGTTTTACACGGACTCATCATCAAGTAACCCTACACCGGTTCTTATTCAAACTTCAAGATTTCTGAAAACAGTTCACGGGTTCTCCAAGTAACGGATGTTAACCTATCACTTGTTCAGATTCTTCTCAAGACTTCTGAAAACAGTTTATAGATTCTTCCCAACAACGGATGTTAATCTATCGACTTGTTCAGATGCAACTTTTGAAAACAGTTTACGGACGCTTCCCAACAACGGATGTTGCTCTATTGCTTATTCAACCTCAAGATTTCTGAAAACAGTTCACAGGTTCTCCAAGTAACGGATGTTAACCTATCACTTGTTCAGATTCTTCTCAAGACTTCTGAAAACAGTTTATAGATTCTTCCCAACAACGGATGTTAATCTATCGACTTGTTCAGATGCAACTTTTGAAAACAGTTTACGGACGCTTCCCAACAACGGATGCTGCTCTATTGCTTATTCAACCTCAAGATTTCTGAAAACAGTTCACGGGTTCTCCAAGTAACGGATGTTAACCTATCACTTGTTCAGATTCTTCTCAAGACTTCTGAAAACAGTTTATAGATTCTTCCCAACAACGGATGTTAATCTATCGACTTGTTCAGATGCTACTTTTGAAAACAGTTTACGGACGCTTCCCAACAACGGATGCTGCTCTATTGCTTATTCAACCTCAAGATTTCTGAAAACAGTTCACGGGTTCTCCAAGTAACGGATGTTAACCTATCACTTGTTCAGATTCTTCTCGAGACTTCTGAAAACAGTTTATAGATTCTTCCCAACAACGGATGTTAATCTATCGACTTGTTCAGATGCAACTTTTGAAAACAGTTTATAGATTCTTCCTAACAACGGATGTTAATCTATCGACTTGTTCAGATGCAACTTTTGAAAACAGTTTACGGACGCTTCCCAACAACGGATGCTGCTCTATTGCTTATTCAACCTCAAGATTTCTGAAAACAGTTCACGAGTTCTCCAAGTAACGGATGTTAACCTATCGCTTGTTCAGACTCTTCTCAAACTTCTGAAAACAGTTTACGGATTCCTCCCAACAACGGATGTCAATCTATTGCTTGTTCAGACCCCCAGTTCAGAGATGGTCCAAAGCTTGGACACCTTCCTGATATTCCCTTCCAGATGGCATCTCTAAGCCCATCCCCGACAGGATCTCTATTACCCTCTCAGATGGCATCTATAAGCCCATCTCCCTATCCACCACCTCTTCAAATGGCATCTATAAGCCCATTCCCGCCATCACATTGTTGATACTCTACTATGCGAGTGCAAATTTCGGGGCACTCTGGTGTCCAATCTCCTTTTACCTTCGAGTCGCGAAAGGCGAACTCGCCAATCTAACTCTTCAGGTTCAAGAAGATTGAACAGGGGCAACTGTTGTACCCCAAAATTTTCCCTCCCTTTCTTCAGGAAACCATCTTGGATTTTTCAAAGTTCCCCTGAAACAAATCCAAGTCCTGAGTTATCCTTTTGCCCAAGCAAGCCGCTTACAAGAGCAAGATGATCTCACGAAATCCAGAAGCAGCGCTTTTATCTTGAGAAAAATCAAATTCCAAGTACTTAGAATGCTTCTCTAAAATAAGTTTTTTTAGAAAAATCAGCGCTTCAGAACTTCTAGACCCATTCCAGATGAAGACGGTCAGAAGTTGCAAGCTTGGCTCAGCGTGGTCAGAAGTTGGCTCTTCAGCAGCTACACCAGTTCAATCAGAAGTTGTAAACGTGATTCAGAATGTAAGCCTCAAACAGAACATGCCCCTTCAGCAATTACACAAGCTCAGTCAGAATTTGCTAGAGGAATACAAGAGAAGAAGGAAAGTCTGAAGGCTCCTTCAGAACAGGTTGAAATCAGAAGATGAAAGGTCAGAAGAATGGGTGTCACACTGATACAGAATCTCTAAGTCCAGATTATCCAGAAGTAGATCTAAGGAACATACCAGAAAACCAGGAGAATTTCCAGAGCATGCTAAGACAACAGGTAGCCAAGGCCAGAGCATGGTTTACGCTGCTGATTCAACGCTGGTTTCCATTACCAGAATGTTGGTATTGACAGGTCTTGTCACCATTTAATGCCCATTAATGCTTCCAACCACTCCTGAGCATTCACGTGTGGCTTGGAAAATGCTTTTGCACAGATTCTGGCATGGGTCTTCACGCCACCGCCCACTTCAGAGGTCACTTCTCCCCAATCTACGCCTGCTGCTGCAACCTAGGCTGAAAGCTAGCTGTTATCATAACTTCCCAGGAATTTCTGTCAAAGAACAAATTCAAACTCTGTTGGCGCCTTAAATGTTCAAGGCATCCACAAGGATTTTTCCTATAAATAGAGAGTTTTCACCACTGCCAAAGACGTTCAAGAAAAGAAACAGAAAAATTGCTAAGAGAGAAACAAAACTCCTAGCAACACAGCATTCTGAAACTCTGCCAAAATCTCCAGCTTTGTTTCATAACTTTAAGTTTCTCACCTTCAACTTCATCAAATATCCAGCTATTTTCTGTAAACCAAAAACACTCTTTCCAAACTTCTGACCCTATACACGTATACACCTTTACTTCCCCTTTTCCAAATCTATCCAGAACACCACCAGAACCAAAAGCTAACTTTCACCCACAACTTTCCAAACAGTCAGGTAAGCACCTGCTGACCCTCACCACACTGTTAAGCATCATCAGCTGTGCATATTCAAGTAACATAATGTAAATATTCATGTTATTGATGTTTATGTTCTGAGGACTTCATACCTCAGAACGTTCTGAGCCAGTATAGGACTTGCCTGTGACCTTGGTGATTCTGACCTCTAAAACATTTTTGCTATTTGCTGGATCTGTTCCAAATATGTTTCCTGTTTTGTGGAGTAACAACAGGATTGCAGATGTTCTGATTAGTACAGGAAAAAGCCAAGTGCTGACTTTGACGTTAGCACATCTGAAGCCTGTTTTGCTGTCAATGATATCAGAACCTCTGAGAATTATTGCCTTTTCAGCAGAATCAGAACTTCTGGTTTCTTCACTAACAAACTTCTATCTTGCAGCGCAGGGAAATCAGAACTTCTGATTTCCCCACTAACAAGGTTCTGTTTTGCAGGTTCTAGAGTCAGAAGTTCTGACTCATCCAGTTTCACTAACAGGTTGATCATCTGGCAGCGGATCTGGGTCAGAACTTCTGATGACCTCCCAGCAGCGCGCGGGCTCCCTCTCTCTCTCTATATATCTTGTTTTTTGCTATTTTCTTTTTTGTCTATTTTTCTCGTTGAACCCCCCATGTACAAATGTGTATCCCCCTCCCCTAATTGTTGTAATAGCGTAGGATTTTACATTTCCGCTTCTTATTGCTAGTAATTAGGACGTGTATGGCAAGATAAAATCAATGAAATAGAAAAACCTAATTCAAAGAAAAAAAACTCTTGTATGCAATAAAACACACTTGCACACTAACACCCCTAGGGTTACATCCACTTGTTGCCTTTCAAAATTGGGCCATATTGCATGTTAGGTCTCTTTGGGCAAAACAAATAACTCAAATGATCATAGTCCCTCGATGACGCCTTTTTTGCCTAAAATGATCAAGTCCCTTAAAGAAAACATTGCCCAAAGATACTTGGCACCATTGCAATTATGGTCTAAACGATGACCCACGCCCGTCCCTTTCACATCCTAACACAAGGTTGTCCACCAAATACAATGGTGGAACAAAATTGTTAAAAAGGTTAAAAACATAACAAAAAAATCTTTGAGAACTTTAGGGTAGATCGCTCTTAAGTACTTGTCAACTTGCAAAACAAAAACACTTGCCTATTTTTAAACCACACCTCACAACACTTTCAAAAACAACTTTCAAAAACAAATGAAAAATTTTCAAAAGACATACACCTTTGTATACATCCCAACATGGATCATTACAAAGGTTGCCACCACATTGGCCTCTTTTCAAATCCTTTTCAAATCCACACACACACAAAGCACCATTTCAAACAATTGAAAAACAAAAGGCAAGTGATCTAAGCAAGTAACTAAGAGCCCATGGATAACCATGGATAGAAAGGGTGCTAATACCTTCCCTTTCTATAATCTACTCCCCGAATCCAAGAAAAATCTCAAAGGTTTTTGCTGTGCTTTTTAAACCTTTCCTTAGGATAAAATAAAAAGTCGGTGGCGACTCTTGCTCAACCGAAACATTTGCGAATAAAACGCAAAACCATAGTCAGTTCTCCCACCGTATCACACTAATTGTTTAAAAACCTGAGACATACACTCTCGTGTTTATGAAATAAGTCATGCTACTAAACCTAGTGGATGCACTTTAAATTTAATAACACTTTTTGAAAACAATTTGAATTTAATTAATTTATTAAAACACTCTCGTGTATTTAAAAATCCATGCTTCGTTACCACTATCTGGGTTGAACCCCAGCTCTCGCATGCAGGTTCTTGCCTTAATTAATTTCTCACTCTCGTGGCAAAATCGTGTTAATTAACCTCTCACTCTCGTGACAAGGATAGTTAAATTAATATTGGAAATTGGAAACTAGAAATTGTTTTGTAAATATTTTTGGCCAAGGTATCATTGAATTCTTTCAGTTCTTACGGTCACATACCTGTATTAATAATTTAGTTAGACATAATTAACTTAACAGCAATAAAGTTTAAAACATAATTCATGGCAATAATTGGAATATTATAAAAATCGAATAAATAATAATTTCAATATAAAAAAACCTGGAATTACAGATGCAATAGTAATCTTGAGGGAATACAGTAATCCAAATCTTCGAGCTTGACTTGCAGTAGAAATTCGTGTTAATTCTTGTAAGAAGAATTAACACTTAAAAATAGAAACTAAGGCTTGAATGAAAATTACAAGGAATTGAAAGCAGAATTGCAAAACACACAAATTGGAAATAACTGTAAAAATAAAATAAGTATTTGCTGAGTAAAATTCTTCGACCCTTGGACTGTGCCTTCGTACTCATATTTATAGCAGGAAAAATCAGCAGTTTAATTTTTAAATTCTTGATGAAATCTTCGTGGAGAAATTCTAGGAGCAGTAAGTTGTGGCAATAAAATAGGAGATTCAGTGGAAACCGGGAGAAGTAGTCTTCCCTTCACGCCCACGTCTTCAAGCCATGCGTAACGTCCTCCTTTATGCGCGTGACGGTCGTCACAGGTGGGTGACGGTCGTCACACGCTGAAGTGGTGCCTTACGCTCGTCAGGTGCGTGTGACGAGCGTTTGGTTATGTTGTGGGGTGTTACGCCCGTCACAGGGGCGTGACGACCGTCACCTATCCAGAAGTCCCCACTTTGTATTTTTTTATTCTTTTTCTCTTTGTTTTTCGTCTAGCTTTCTTCATGTTGTCCTTTTGCATCGGTTTGAGTCGACAAGTGTTATACCTGTAAAAAAGACAAATAATCTCGGAATAATCGAGGGTTAGACGACTTAATGGAATATAAAATCGGTAAAAAGTATGTTAATTATACGATATATTTTCTTGTTATCATTAATCATTATGGACCCCCAAGATTACTCATGTCAAGTTTCAAGCCTTGGATCAGACTTTTGCTCAGTCAATTGAGCAATTGGCCTAAAAATCAACTGTATTGGGGAAAAAGTCAACTATGGCCAATTTACAGTCAAACTTCATAACTTTTGATCCACATCCACATTATAAACTCATATGTATCATTTGATCAAGTTTGTACCACAATTCCTCAAGAAATTTGATCAAATCATCAAAAGCGCAAAATGGTCAAAATTAGGGTTTTGACTGAGAAAGAGCAATTTCTGGTTTTTGACCTAGCAAATGGTCAATTGGTTTGAAGCATGATTACAAGAGTTCAATTGCATCATTTTGACCTAATGGCATGACCCAAAACATTTCTCAAGATCAATTGGATTGATAGTGAATTTTCAATCAATTGATCAAAATTCAACTATACACTGAAAAGTTAAACTTTGACTTTTTGGTCAAAATCCAATGTCAAAGATCACAATTCATCAAAACATGTCAAAATATGAAACTTATTCATCAAGAAATCAAAAATTCAGGATTTCATTTTGAAAAGTCAAAGTTTTCTAACTTAGAATTTTTTCGAAGTGTTTAAAATTTCATGTTTTTTCATAACTTTGAGCCAATTTTTCACCATGATGCAAGAGGATTCAGAAGAAACTTTCAACATGAAAGTTGTAGATCTCCATGATATCTAAAACATTGCTTTACACAACTTCTTCAAAAATTTCTTGTATCTCAAGTTATTAATTCATGAAGTCATGGTCTTGAAATTGAACACTTAGTGAAAATTTGCCGTAGTTTTGGTCAGGATTTTGACCTAACTTCATGGCACTTTTTCATATAGTTCCAAGGGGAATTTTCAAAAGTCATTAAAAGAGGGGTTGCAGAGAACATCACAATCTTTCCAAAATGTCCAAGAACTCCTTGAGATCATTCTTGAGTAGAGAGAATCGAAGAGATGAAGTTAGGGTTTTCAAACTTGAATTACAAGCCATTTCATGATGAACAAGAATTCAAATCCAAGCCTATGCTGCATGAATCTTACTTTGCAGGCCTCTAACCTATAAATCTATCCATAATCAGAAGATTACACAACTATTTGAGCTATGATCAAAGTGTTTGCGTCTTTGTCCAAGTGATTATTCTATTAATGGAACAAAGTTCACACTTCCATTTTGGAAAAGTGACTTTAATCACAAAGTCAATGCATAGAGCTCCTAACTTGTTTCATCTGAACACAAGCAATGTCAAAGGAAAAAGCAACATGTCTAGAGCCTCCCATAAACCCAGGCCATGTTTGTACTACACATTGAAACTTGTTTTCCCACTTTTCTTCAAAATCAAGTCACATAGCCATAACTCTATATCTTAGAGTTCTGTCAACTTCAAACCCTGTAACCTTTTTCATATAACTATACAAGTTATTTGCAAGCTAACACACGAAGAGACAAGCTCCCAAACTCCCGGAAAACCCAGATTGCATAAAACCTCCATTTTTGTGTCATTTCTGACTTTGAACTTCAATCTTCAAAACCACTCGTGCGTTTCTTGGCTTAACACTTCCAAAAGCTTCTTAGCATCATACACAAACCATTCCAATACCTATTTGCAAACTGTAACACCATTTGTACCATCCTCCATAACCAAAAATAGAGGTCTACATCTTGACTTCTCCAGACCATTCCAGCCACCCTCAGCTCAAGCCATCCATTGCATTAGCTTCCTAGAGGTCCAAGGAAGCTAACCTGATCATCACCACTTCCTGAAACAAGCTCAAATCCATTCCACGATTTCTAGTTTTTAGGTATTTTTCTTGAACTTCTATCTTCATATTTAGGCATTGTTAGGCTTGCATTTGTGAAGATAAAATGTAGACATCATTTCCCTGAAACTATACATGTCCATAGATTTCATTTATTTTGATTGAGCTAGGAGAATTTTGAGTCTGAACTTTCTGAAATATTTAGGTCATAATTTGGTACTTTTAGAAATTCTTATTCATCTTTGATTTATAGCTTATTATATTTATATGATTGGATTCGTGTGACAAAATGGAGCAATTTTCATGTTTACATTTTTGTAAATGGTTGAGAAATGAGAAAGTTACAGATCCTTTGGCTGGAGGTTGAAGATGAAGTGTAATCAGGACGCATTTTGTGTTATATATTTATCCTTTCACACAAGTTAACAGATGTATCACCACACCAGTGGTTAAAGCGTGCGCCTGCCACTATGAGGTCCTGGGTTCAAGCCCCAGCGAGACCTTTTTTTTTTCTTCCCATTTTCACATTTTTTTAACATTTTTGGTGTTCTTGCAGCGCTGGGCCTCTCATTCTTTGGGCTTTTCCTTTTTTTTTTTGTTTTTACTAACTTCTGACCCCCTGATTCATTAATCCACCCCCTGACTTTTCTTTATATTTTTATTTTTATTTTATTTTTCTTCATTATTATTATTATTATTATTATTATTATTATTATTATTATTATTAATATTAATATTAATATTATTATTATTATTATTTTTATTATTATTTTCATAAATCATAAAAAATCCAAATTTATTTATTTTATTTATTATTTATACTTATATATTTTTATTTTCTCCATAAAGCAAAAAGATAAAAAAACATTTTTCTAAAACAAATTAATTTCTTTTTTAAATAAATAATTTTTAGACTTAGGATAAATTAGTATATTATTTTATTTTTTATTTAAAATTAATTTAGAACTTAGGTTATTTTAATTAATTAATCTTCATTTTATTTTCATTAATTTAAACCTTTTCATAAAAAATCTAAAAAATCCTTTTCAAATTAGTTTCTTTTCTTAATTAGTTCAAGTTCATTTAATTTAATTTTAATTAATCATTTCCTTTATTTAGGTCAAGACAAAACCCTTTCATAAAAACAACAAAAATTATTTCCTTTTCCATTTATATTCTTGCATTTTATTTTCAATTTTATACAATATTCAATATGGTTGTAATAGATAATTAGGTTTAATTTTCTTGTAATCCCCATTTGTAAATTTATACATCCCCTCCCCTAATGATGTAATAGCATAGTAATTTTACTTTTCACAATTTATCGCTTTATATAAATGCTAGTAATTAGGGTTTGTATGAGAAGATAAAATCAACAAGTAGCAAACCCTAATCAAAGACTAAACAAAGCATGAAAATCAATACACTTGCACACAAGCACCCCTAGGGTAAAATCCACTTGGTTTCCTTGTAAAAATGGTCATATTATGCATATGAGGTATCTTAGCAAAAACAAGCAAAAATACAAGATCATAGTCCCTCGATGACGCTATCTATGTTGCCTTTTCAAAATAATCTTAGTCCCTAAAGAAAGATGCTAAGATACCTTGCAACATTGCTAATCATGATTATACGATGACCCACGCCCGTCCCGTTTACATCCAAAGATAGGGTTACTTACCAAATCAATGGTAAGATAACAATGTCAAATGAAAGAGGAAATGAACATGAAAGACTTTTGAGTAGGTAGAATGTTCCTAGTTACTTGCTCACTTTCAAAACAAAACATCCTTGCTATTTTCAAAACAAACACCAACGCTTTCAAAAACATCTTTCAAACTTGAAACCATTTTCAAAAGATTAACACTTTGTATACATTCTTACGAACGTTAATCATTACAAAGTTTGCCTAAATGATAACGCCTTTTCAAAATACTTTCAAAAAACAACACAAAGCACAATTTCAAACAAAAGCAAGTGATCTAGCAAGTAACTAAGAGCCCATGGAAAACTATGGATGAAAAGGGTGCTAATACCTTCCCTTTTCATAATCTAGCCCCCGAACTCAAGAAACAATCTCAAAGGTCTTTACTGTGCTTTTTCACCTTTCCTTTTTTGATAAAAGAAAAGTCGGTGGTGACTCTTGCTAACTGTAACATTTGCGATAAAACGCAAAACAACCAAGTCAGTTCTACCACCATATCACACATGCATTCTTATATAGACGAGAATCATTACAAAGTTTGCCTAAACGAAGGCGCTTTTAAAAAATACTTTCAAAACCCACCACAAACACATTTCAAACAAAGCAATTTCAAAAGTGATCTAGCAAGAAACTAAGAGCCCATAGATAACTATGGATGAAAAGGGTGCTAACACCTTCCCTTTTCATAATCTACCCCCCCGAACTCAAGAAAACATCTCAAAGGTCTTTCCTGTTATTTTCACCCTTTCCTTATTGGATAAAAGAAAAGTCTGTGGCGACTCTTGTTATCCGCAACAATTGCGATAAAATACAAAACAACCAAGTCAGTTCTCCCACTGTATTACACACACACAAATTAAAGAAGTTATCAACCAAGACAAATGACTATGTTCATATGCATCACTTATTAATATTTTATCTTGATTGAAAAATATTGCATGGCAATCTTTTAAATAAGGAAACTGAAACACAATTATTGAAGGATACTTCATTGTTTCTATGTAGGGTTTATGGTTTATGTAAGCAGTTAAATCAAAAAATACCTGGCCACTTGTATCTTGTCCTCATTCATTGACCTTGAACCCTGGTCAAAATGCATTACAAAGAAAGCCTCACCCACATTACACGTCTTATTCTACAATAAGAAAAAAACACTCAAATGATACAAAATGGAAAAATGACAACTTTACAGGCAGAGGGATCCATAATGAACCCCACCATAGTCCAACCATTATCACAGTCATCAAAATTATTATCAATTTCACCATCCCCATTATCATGCTCAACATTATTTCCTTCTGATGAAGGAGATGTTTCACTATAATCAGCAGTAAATGAAGAAAATGTAATGGAATAAAGAATATAAAGAGTTAGTATCCAAGAATAAATAAATTGTTCATATATTTACTTGTAGTTTCCTCAACTCTTTATCTCTCTTCTTGCTCAAAGCCATTAACAGTAATATCTCATGATTCTTCAAGTTTTGTGCTTTTAAATAAGCAATAATGTCATCGTCTTATTCTTCAACCATTTCTTTAGCTTCCGATTCAATAGTGGTATCATAGTTAAACCAAAAATCATGTTGCGCAACAATTTCACCGTTGTATGACAAGATCTTTTTTTGATAGAAAATCTTTTGCTCCCATTCTCATCTTCAAAATATTCCTCCAAACCACCTGTTGAACATTCAATGTTATCATTTGATATTATCCATTTCAGTGGAAGTATCTGTTCAGAATATCCTAAATAGGCTGAAGAACAAACCTAGATTTTGCCACCCTACCTAGCTGCAAGATTGTGTGCTTCCCATTCTCCTAATAACCACATTAAAGACAAGTCAGCTAAACACAAATATATAACATAGATACATTTCCATGATGATGATGATGATGATGATTTTTACCTCTAACGTGAGCTGAAAGTTTTGAACTGATTTCTGAATTGCAAGTATTGTCCTTCCTTTATCTCTATAGTGAAGCTCAAATTGCTTTGAATTCTTCACGAAGAAAATTGAAATTAGAAAGACAAATTAGTCAAAGTCCAATACATCCATGCTTAACTATAAATGGCAAATAAAATTACCTTGTTGTAGAGTGGATCCTTTGAGTATAATTAATGGATTTGTCCAATGTTATCTTCCAATTAAGTGTCAAGCCCTTAATATGTAGCACTTGTGAAGTGTTCTTGAAAGACATATATTGATGATTAGGTATATATGCTTTGATGCTTCTTGGAAGAGTACCTACAACATTGAGGAAACAGAGAGTCACATAGAGGTTCCAATGAAGAATTTTATCGAACACCTGGTGGGTATAAAAAAATTTAATCATTTCACACACATCAATCATTTTGAAACTCAACCACTAATCAGATCATATTTATTGGAAATCGTAACTTAATTATTAGTAAAATGAAAACAGCCTACAAAGAAAAATATTTACATAACTTACTCAATCTTTAGCCAACTCATTCATGGTCTCTGAAAAATAAATCGTAAGTGTCCTTGAAAACGTTAATAAATCGACATAAACATCTTATACAAGAGAAAATGAAAACAACCTATAGAGGAAAAATATTTATATAACTTACTCAACCTTTAGATAACTCATTCATGGTCTCTGAAAAATAAATCATAGGTGTCCCTGAAAACGTCAATAAATCGACATAAATATCTTATACTGGAGATAAAAAATCAATATCCACCTAAATATTTGAGTTCCAAAAATACCTTTCAGACTCAGAATAATCACCGACAACCATGCGATCAGACACCGACGAAAAATCCATCATCGAAAAACATAACAATCGCTGTTTGGGTTTTAGCCCTGACCACCATCACCCCACGAAAATGCAGATCCACCACATTTGTAGGATGACTTTGATCAATTTTTTTGGTTCTGGCTAAGGCTTCGGTAGCAAGATTGTTGATAGAAGATTTGCATTTGTTTTTAAAATCATAAATTGATGTCGCAGAATATCGTCTGTGTCAATTTGTTTTCAATAAGAAAAAAAAGGAAGAATGATGAAGAAGAAGAAGAGGTAGAAGGAAGAAGAAAAAGAAGAAGCGTTTTGGAAGTTATAAGATTTCAATACATTTGTATAGAAGCAGTTTGTGTAGATGAAAGAATAATCATGCATATTAAATGATGAAGACCAATTTATAATTTTGTAACCGCCGTGTATGTTTTTGTGGAAAATGGGAAGTGGAGAACGTATTTTGGATAAACAAGTTGAAGCATTTGGAACAGCTAATTATCTGAGCTATTACGAAGCCACGTGACGGATTATAAGAAAATATGAGTTAGTTTTCTTATATGATAGATTCAAATGAATCGATAATATTTGAGTTTTTGCAGATTAAATTTTTTATATGAATTTGAACACCCTCATTTAAGACAAAAGATTAAGTTGAAATCTATTGCAATATTAAGTTTATGAGATTTAGTTCAAATCTATTGCAATGTTAAGTTTATGAGATATTTTAATACATTAATAATTTTTTAGCCACCATTAGTAAGATATTTTCATACATTATTACTAACTTATTTGTTCCAAAGTGATCCGCATCCATCTATGCTTACATAAGTGATTTGAAAGGCCGGCATAAATGATAGTTACATGGTTTTGGTGGTGGTCTCACTGATCAAATCCCATATGACACTGCATAGAACTTTCCTTCAAGAAGAATCTTAAAAAGATGAAACCTATCGGCTATAACTATAGACTATAGCATAACAAATTAAGATGTGGTGACACTGAACTAAGTAGACACTGCATAATATGAAAATGTGTGGCACGTCTAGTGACTCCTATATTACATCAAACAGTTAGATATTTTGTGTTATTTGTATCTTAGCTGTGAAATTGACATGACCATAGATGGACATTTCCCTACACCATGTATGTTATTGCACGTATTAATATTGGAATTATTGTGTTATTTTAGCTGTGAAATTGAGGGCAGCTGAGTTCTTGAGTAGACAGTTCACTAACATAGGTGATGGTTCTACTTTTAGTTTCTTCCTCTTGTCAAATTTGAGAAATAATATTTAAATAATATAGTATACATATTGAGAAATAATATTTAAATAATATAGTATACATTAAATAAAAATGATAAAAATATCACATGATTTCAAAAAAATTTTTTTATGTAAATGTGTTGAATTTAACACACTGTATGAGCATGTCTTAATTCTTAATCGTATGGGATTAAATAGATTTAATTTTGACTTTTTAAAGTTGTTTGGGGTTTTTTTCATCGGAAGATTGACAAGAACCTGAGACTCTCTAATTATTTATCGTGAAAGAGATTTAACTATTGAAAACATAGGTATATTAGCCTTGGGGGCCGAGTGATCCTTCCAAATTATGTTTTTAATATTATTTCTAGTTTTCTATCTTTTTTAAGAAATAACAATGAAAGTGTGGAAGAAATTAGTTAGGGTTCAAAAGAGGTTTCTTTGGGGTGGTGTGAAAAGTGAGACTAAGATATCTTGGATGAAGTGGTCTGATGTTTGTAAACCAAAAAGTAAAGGAGGTTTGAGTGTTAGGGACCTCAAGCTGGTCAATCTGCCCCTCTTAGCCAAATGGAGGTGAAAATTGATCTTTCGTGTAATATACTTGCAACTAGATAGGGTGATTCTCTTGTTTCCTCCTTAAGTGGTGGTAGGTCTTTGGGATTATGCTCAGTTTCTTTTGGTGGAAAGGAGTGTCTCTTCTAGGGTCCAAAAGAGAAGATGATGCTCTGAATTAATTTGGGGATGATATCAATATAAAAGTGGAATTGGGTCTTTAGACCTTTTCTGGACGGACCCTTAGATTGGGAGTGTAAATCTTAATATCAGATTTCAACAACTTTGTACTATCTCTCAAGTTCAAAAGGGAGTATGAAGAAGATCAGTCATTGGTAGATGGGACGATTTCTTGGGATATGAGATGGGGAAGATATTTCTTCTTCCATGAAGAACCTTTGATTTTAGAGCTATATTCGATTCTCCCAAACGTTACTTTGTTTGAAGATGGAGATAGGTGGATTTAGAGGCATGCTAAAGATGTTATCTTCTATGTAGTCTCTACTTACCAAATTCAAGTGGACTTCAATAGTTCCTCTTCTCCCACATGTTTACTAGTGTTTTTAATAAACAATCATGAGTTTAATTTACTTAAGAGATTAACTCAAAAAACTTCAAAGACACTTTGTGCAAAGAAAAGCTAAAGCGAAAATTGTGTGTGTGTGATTTGGGTTTAAACGTTTGGATAGTGACTAATTGTATGCAACAATATAATTTGGATAAAGACGATAAACGAAAAAGAAAGTAAATGAAGTAAATGACATTTAATGTAAATGCTTTGAATACAAAGATTTGCAGAAAGTTTAAAGGGGTGGACACAAATAACATATCTCACAAACTGTTTCGCTCGATGGCTTGGGTATTTTAGTTCTTTAGAGAATCGGTGAGGATTTGCAACCTCAACTACAATACATAAGCCTCCATTATATACTACTACAAAGAAAATTGTCGCCAACAGTTTAATCCTATGGATTTGACACGTATCCCACTACTTAGGCCTTCTTGCTCTAACTTATGTCCACGCATCTTCAAGGATATAACTGTTGAGAAACCAAGTATCATGTTGATAATTATTTTGATAAATGCTTTGAACTTCTCAACTACCTTTAAGAATATCCGATTCAGTTCTATAGCACTTTGTAGAAAAATCCATCCACGTAATTGACTCTTAGACTTAGAAAATATACGAAGTCCTAGATAACTCGTGACCTCGTCAAATCCAACCATTTTATTGAAAATCCTTTTCGAGATTTTGGACATGCTTTGAATAGAGAGTGGTCCTAATCATGTATATTTGTTCTTGAGATTCTTCTAAACCATACTTACCATGCTAGTCGAACTACTTTAGTCCACGTGGTTAATAAGTCGAAGGTTTTCAGTCGAGACTTCCTGACACTTAGTAACATGGCTATTAGCATTCTTCTTTGACTTTTCTCCAGCTAGAATTTTCAGGCTAACACCACCTATATGACAAATATCATGAATCTCCCACTTATTTATAATAGTTAGGCTTCGTCTAAGGTGGTGGTTTTATCTTAGTAGCTCTTGCCAGATATATTTTCTTATAGAGAGAATATTTTTAAGCGAAAGGTTATTGACCACCCTGTTAGATTGTATAGTTGTTGTTCTGTTGAAGTGCATAGGTGTATGTCAAATAACTAGTGCTGATAGGTTATCATCTATATTCGACTCTATCGAATATAACTGCTATTGTAGTATGCCAAAATATAGTTTTGGGCTAAAGTTGTATATACTCGAATTGGGTCTAGGCATTGTATGCCTATATAAAAGGCTTGTTAGTTTGTAATAACGATAATAATCAATGCAATCACAATTCAGTTAGAATCGTAACAAAATTTCAATCTCTCTCTCTATCTTCTTCTTCTTCTTCCTCTTTCATAAATCATCTTTCTTGAAAACCCTTTGTTTCAACAAATTGATATCAGAACCTGGTTGCGATTCAGAGAGAATCTAATGGAAAACAGAACAACAACGTCAACACAGTTTCCAGCGAATCTACCGATTTTCCAAGGAGAAAACTATCAACGGTGGGTTTCACAATGAAGGTTACTTTCATATTTCAAGATGTTGTTGAAATCTTGAATGATGGATTACTAGAACTGGAAGCAAATGCTGCGGAGGCTCAGAAAATTGCGCACAAAGATCAGAGGAAGAAATATGGTAAAGCATTGTTCTTGATTCACCAGTGCATGGATTCTGATGTATTTGAGAAGATAATTGAAGAAGAAATGGCAAAAGGAGTGTGGGATAAGTAAAATAACTTGTATGGTGGAGATTATAAATTGAAGAAGGTGAAGTTATAGACGCTAAGGAAGCAATACGAGATGATTAAAATGAAATAAAATGAATCAATTTCTGCATATTTCTCAATAATCGTGATGCTAACAAACCAGATGAAGGCATGTGGTGAATCAGTTATGGATCTGCAGAAGATTGAGAAAGTTTTAAGATCTTTATCTGTAAATTTTTACTACATTGTTGTGAGAATTGAAGAGGCCAAGACTCTACCTGAGATGAAGTTATAAGAACTTCAAGCTTCATTATAGGCTCATGATATGAGGTAGAAGCAGAGAAACTTGGAAAGAGAGAAGGTGGTTGAACAGACATTACAATCAAGATTCAACAAGAGAGTTGGAAAAGAGAATTCTAAGCAATGAAATAATCTTGCTAGTGATGAGATGTCAAGAAAGAATACTTATTTGATCAAGAAAGGTGTGGGAAACAAGTATTAAAGGAAGAAAGTTGACACGAAAGAGGTGCAGTGTTACAATTGTCAAGGTTTTGGTCACTATGCTTGAAACTGTCGAAGAAAGAAAGCAGCAAGGTAGAAAGATAGTGATGAAGTTTAATATGAATGAGCTGGAGATAATGATTCTGATGATATGCTGTTAATGGTCAATAATCAATTGAATACTGAGAAAAAACAACATGTGGTATTTGGATTCAGGATGCAGCAACCACATGACTGGAAATAAAAACTGGTTTTCCAAGTTATATGAGTCAGTCAAAAAGGTGGTAAAGTTTACATATGGAAGGAACATCAAATCAGGTGGTAAAGGAGATATTTTGATTGTTAGGAAGGATGGTCGAAAGGCCATTATCACTGAAGTGATGTATGTACCTTTTATGACAAGTAACTTGATAAGTGTATGTCAATTACTTGCAAAAGGTTTCAATATGAAGCTAGAGAAGAATCAGATGAAGGTGTATAGGGATGATGAGAGACTAATAATGAAAGCACCATTGGTGGAAAATAAAACGTTCAAAGTTGAACTCAACACATCATATCACAAATCTCTTGCTTCAACTACAGGAGAAGACAAGAACTGGCGATGGCACCACATGTATGGATATCTAAACTTCAGAAGTTTATGCATGCTCAATCAGAAAAGGATGGTGTTTGGGTTGCCTTATATGAAGGAGCCAAAGCAGGTGTGTGAGGGATGTTGCAAAGCAAAGCAGGCGAGGAAACCATTCAAACATGACTTGCCCATGAAATTAAAGCAAAAACTGGAGTCGTTTCATTATGATGTGTGTGGACATTTTGAAGTAAAGTCAAATAGAGGTAACATATATTTCCTTACTTTCATTGATGAATTCACCAAACATATGTGGATTTACGTTATTAAAAGGAAGAGTGAGGTATTCACACAGCTCAAGAAGTTCAAGTTGCATGCTGAGAAACAAAGTGGATGAAAACTGAAGATGTTGAGAACTGATGGAGATGGTGAATATACTTCTGCTAAATTTTCTAGATTTTGCAATGAGGAAGGTATAGAGCATGAGGTTATTGCACCCTATACACCTCAGCATAATGAAATATCTGAGAGAAAGAATAAAAGTATATTTAACATGACAAGAAGTTATTAGACTATGACACTGTATCTAGAGGGAGGTGAATAGATACCAAAATATAAGCTACCTTTCAAAATGGTTATTTAAAACTTACTTGAAAAATAATGTTGGGCGGAAGGGTTTTGGCCTAGATCAAATATAGTAGTCTAAACAAACCTAGTTATTGGAAACTCGGATATGCCCGAGCCATATGGAATTAACATAATAATAAAATCAATCAACATAATAATATCTCAATTAACCGTTTAATATCCAACATAACGATTTCCTATTTCCAATGAAATGATATTAAAAGCATAACATGACAATTTATCGAACATGTGATGCACAATCAATTTTTCAGAATTTTCTTTGAGACTTGGTGATATGCAAAAGCACTTAATCAAAGTGATTATAAGCTAATCAACAAAGTAATTTAAACTTTAATAATCAAAGAGAAATTCTAAACGAATCAATCGATCAAACAACACATTCAACAAATTGCATATAGGGAGTAAATGAAAACAAGAGATAGAACATTGCAATTTTCCTTTGAGTTAAACAAGCTAAACAATTTGTCAAACACTTGGCGTGCAATCAATGTTTCAGCATTTTCCTTTGTGTTGTGTTGATATGAAAAAGCACTTATAATACAAATTAACTATAAGCAACTCAACACACAATTCAAAACAAAAATAGTTTCATAAAATTCATACGCATCGATAAATTACTCAATGCTATTTGAAAAATTGATGTATGAAAATTAAAGCAAGTAAACTAATAAAAGATAAGAGACAAAAGGATTTATTTAGGAAGTTCACCAATCGTCCTTGCTATGGCTACATCTCCCCCTGTAATACAGTGAGAGAACTGACTTGTTTTGCGTTTTATTGCAAATGTTGCGGATAGCAAGAGTCGCCACTGACTTTTCTTTTATCCAATATAAGGAAAGGCTGAAAAGAATAGGAAAGACCTTGAGAGATTTTGAGTTCGGGGGGTAATTTATAAAAAGAGTCGCCAGCTACTCACTCAAGGTCGTTCTTGTAATTTTCCCTCTCCTTTAGAGATAGTGTTATCCATATCATTAGATGGTAGGTAGCCCCATCTATTGGATGTGAAGAGACAATGTAGGGTCATTGTTCGGTCACTGAAGGCAACTTTTGTAAGGACGCTTTAGCAATTTCGTAAGGGACTAGATCATTTTACGAAACGCAACATCGAAGGGTTGTCGAGGGAATTATGATCTTTTATTCGAGGGTCTTTGCTAAACCATCCCTATGTTTGAGGGACATGACCGTTATTCCGAAAGACAAAAAAGGGAGGCTACCTTAGAGGTGTAAGTGTGCAAATGTGTTCAGTTCAGTTATTTATCTTGAGATTAGGTTTTCTAGCGTTTGGTTTTATCTTGCCATACAAACCCTAATTACAAACACTTGTATAGAAATAATAATAGTAGAAGGTAAAGGCAGAAGTGTAAATCTAAGATTATTACAAAGCTTTGAAGCAGTTACATAATAATAAAGAGTGCCAGAAATAAAGCCCTAAGCTATTATATACTAGGAGCAGTTACATAATAAGGAAAATGCAAAAAATAAAACTAAGCTATTAGAATTAAACGCGCCCTGTACACTTTATCTAGGAAAATAAAAAATAAGACAAAAAATAGAAAATAAAATGTTTTGGTGATTTTTTATGAAAAAATAGTTTAATGATAATTAATTAAATAAAACCTAAAAATCTAATTAATTTTAAAATAAAAAAAATTTAATTAATTAAATTATTAAAAAAAACAAAATTTAATTGTTATAAAACATTTAAACCTAATTTAATTAGTGTTAAAAAATTAGGTTAATTAAAATACTTAGGGTTAATTAAGAGAATTAGAAAATAATTGAAAAAACAAGAGAATAAGGGTTAGTAAAAACTTTTCAGGGGTGGGTGTTGAACTTACGCCCTTTGCCTCTTGCATCACATAACTTGCCACTGCGCCAGCGTGCTATTGGTGTTAGTAGGATGGGCGCAACACAAAGTATAATAAAACTTGCGAAACTTGAGAAAACATGAAAAAAAATATCAAAAGGCAGGGATCGAACCCACGCCTCAGTACAATAATGCCTTAACGCATGTGCTTCTACCACTGGGGTGGCCATACATCCACTTATTTCATCAAACGAAAACATATATAAAATAAATTGAAACAGGATGACCGGAGAAGCGCCAGAGCCCTAACTTTGGTTGTCTTCTCCGGCTAGGCCTTAACTCAAATCTACAAAATACAGAATATTAGTGATCCAAAAGGACCCTACCCCCCTAAATCAACCCTCCTGAATCCAATGGTGGCCTTGTGTAATGCCCAATATTTAATTAATTATTTAATTAAATACTTCGAATTTATTTATGAAATTGGTTGATGTTGTGAAATGTAGATTTAAGTAATTATGTGGTTATTTGATAAATTGGTTGATTTAAGTTGTAGAAATAATATTATTAATAATATTAGAATTGTAGAATATTAATAATATTAAGATGATATAAGGTTAATTGTGTTGGGCCTATTTTTATGGTTAGAAGTAGTATTATGGGGGTATGTTGTTAAGCCAAATAGAATAATAATATTATTAGATTAAGTTAAATAGAAATTAGGTTAATTAAAATGTGCAGAAGAGTCTTAGAGCAGTACGTGAGAAGTTACAGAGAAGAGGAATAGGAAAAGAGGCAAAGTTAGGTCAATTATAGAGTTACAGAGCAACCTTCAATCTAAGGTAAGGGTGGAGTTCTAACTCTATAAGGGTTTGTATGATGGTGGGTTATGGTAGAGTTAGGTTATGTAATTCTATAATCTCTTTGTGTGAATTTGATGTGTATAGGGTTTGTATGTGTGATGATTGATGATGATGAATTGGTGTAGATTCTTGATTTAATCCGTTGAAATTGACTATAATCGATGAATTGATTTTTTGAATTGTGTGGTAATTGATGTATGTTTATAGCAATGATAATTGGATGTTTGATTGCGTATTATTTCATGAAATTTATGTTTTTGGAATTGAGAAAAAGGGTTTTCGTACTACACTTTACAGAATCTGTAAGACTGTTTGACAATATTTTTGAAAACTTGAAAACTCCATAACTTTTAACTCGGGTGTCCGTTTGACGCACCGTTCGAACCTACTGAAAGCTAAAAATATTTTATACAATGTGAAAATAATTTTGATGGCAGTAGACTAATATTTTATTGGAAGAATTTTGATGTGTGCGTATATTGTATGTGTTGTAATGTAAAATGTTGCAATTAAATGTATCAGTGTTATATAAACGATGTACGAAGGATTTTGTATGATGTATTAATGATAATAATAATTAATAATAATTTAGTATTATTAGTATAATAATATTGTAAATTTTTTGTAACTATAAATAAGCATTTAGATAATTAATTAACCGGAAATAGTCGTAATTGTCCGAATAATTACGCGGTTTATTTGTAGTAAATTTTTGTTGATTCGTTGTATTATATTCTTTGTTGAAAAATGTGAATTATTTCTAAGTTGTAGGCTTATGACCAGTGTTGAATTATTGCTAAGTTGTAGGTTTATGGCCAGTATTAAATTATTTCTAAGTTGTAGGCTTATGACCAGTATTGAATTATTGTTAAGTTGTTGTCGAATTGTTGTTGTTACATTGTTGTTGTTAAGTTACTCTTGAAATATTATCATTGTGTCGTTGTTGTTGCGTTGTTTTTGAATGATTGATGTTGTAGTTGTTATTGTGTTTCATATGTTGTCACATACACAACATATCATGTTGGGAGCTCATGCTCTGTAAGTTGGCCTGAATTGGCAAAAATTAAGTTGAAGGCTTATGCCTTGTTGATGCCTTTATTAATTGGCAGATTTCTAAGTTGGGAGTTTTGCTCCATTGGTACCACATGCATGTGCATTGTAATGAGTCGTATTATGTATTGCATACTTAAGTTGTTGTGTTATTGACTTGTGATGATTGATGTTGGTTGAAAGTTATGAATGGTGATTTTATATAATCCGATCTAATATATTGTTTATCATACACTCAATTATATGGTTCGATATGTCACCCCTTTTGTTTGAAGGTTACCCCGATGTTAGTAACGTGCAGGTAACCAGAGTGAAGGTTGTTGACCTTCAGTAGTTCGAGTCAGTGGCATTGCTTTGATACATAACACTCGAGGGGATAAACACTTGCTATTTTACTGTTGTTATTATTTCAGTTGATTGAACCTTAAGTTGTTGTTCGTTAAATACTTATTATTTGAAGTTGTTTAGTTGGACAAAGATGATATATTCCTTTAAGTTGAATATTTGAATCCGCTTCGTAGTTATGGAAGTTGCTAGTTTTAAAAGATTACTTTATGTTGTTGTTGGTTGATCCAAGTTTAATCTGTTATGTATCTGTAATGAATGTCGTTGTTTCTAGTTGAATTTGTAGCATCCTGATTCGGTTGTCGAATTTTTATAACTATGATTTATATAATAATTGTCGAGTAGAATTGGGGTGTTACACCTTGGTTTTCACTAATTCTCCCTGTAAAAAGATATACGAAGCAAACAACCTAAAACGGTGCAAGCATGGTAATACACGATTCAGTCATTATGGGGGCTATGCGATGGTTCCATCCTGCACATTGACATCTCAGAAGCATATTAGTAAGGTTAGTTTTGACCAAAGCAAAAAGAAAATAAAAGTATGAATTTCATGCAATAATGGAAAATGGTGATGCATGATTTTACGTTTAAAGCCCTTTGGATCATCAAGACTGATCCATTCTTACCCTACACTGCTTCTGAAATTGATTGGGAGGGTTGGCTTGCTTTGAAAGTAGGGTTTGTAATTTGCCCTAGTTTTGATAATATTGGAGTTTTTTGGGATATGGTTTCTTGCAATATTTTCGTGTCTCTTGTTGTCTGAATAATGAGAATATATAGGTTGTGAATTAGGTCAAACAATTAGGCTTGGACCTTTTATAAGAAATTCTTGATTTTATTTAATTTAATTTTGAATTTAAATAAATGAAATCAAAAATAAATGGAATAAAAATCAAAGGGGTGTGGATTCGTAGATTCATTGAGTTACAAAACACGCTTGGACCTTGAAACATAAGCCCAATAGCCCAAAAATTCAAGTTTGATCAATTTAGGTTTCATGCATTTTCTCAAAATTGTCCAACTTGCACCAATCATAACTCTCTCAACGTTTATCATATGAAGATGACCTTGGACTTTTTGGAAATCTCAAGATGTCCTCTACAATCTCAATGTTGATCATTGTTTCATTTGAAGACTCTATCTTGATGTAAGTTGCCTTGACAAAAAGTGTCTTTTTGTTGACTTTCGAAATGACCTATAATGTATTGGTCGATATCTCTCAAATGAAGTATTTTTTGGACTTGAGCCTAGAGAGACAAAGTTGTAGAGAATTGAATTTTCTCCAACATGAGCTTTGGTTGAGAAAAATCTGATGAAGCATGTGAGAGTTATGCTTGGTCAAAGATCAATTGACTTCTCCTTAAGAAAACCCTAATTTAGTAACTTTTGACTTTTGGTGAATTGAGAGTTTTCTTGATGAGTCATGATTAACCCTTAATCAAATGATGAATATGACTTCAAAATCTTGATGTTGACCAAAAATCTTGAAGTTTGATTGTATGCTGACCATAATTGACTTTTTGTCCAATATAGTTAATTTTTAATCATTTGAGTAATTGTCTGAGCAAACTTATAATGCAAGGCTTGAAATTTGGCATGAGCATTCCTCGAGACATATAAGGAACCATGAAATCCACTTGGGATATTATAAGCTCAAATTTCCTTGAGAAAAGTGAAACCCTAGTTGTAAGTCAACTGTTAGGAGGGGAATGTTTCTGATCTAACTTTGAGTAGCCTTGAGCAATTGAAAAACCCAAGGATCATAAGGAGATATCTTGAAAAAAATGGGATGAAATATTTTGGGGTACAACAGTTTCCTCTATTCAATCTTCTTAAACCTGAAGAGTTAGATTGCCACGTCCTTCATTCGTGATCTGAAGTTGGAATAAGATTGAACACTTAAGTGTCCAGAAATTTACACTCGGAGATTCATGAAGTAACGGTGTTAGTTGATAGTATTGCTTGAATGAGCTTAAAGATGTGATTCAGAGAGATGATCGAATGTCACCGGGGATGGGTTTAAAGATGCCATCCAATGTAATTGAAGATAGGATTATCAGAATGAGTCCACGCTCGACTTGATCTGATGGAATTAAAATTTCCGAATAAAAATGCTTTTCAGAACGAAGGCCCTAAAGGAGATAATTTTCAGAACTCAGTCTCTAGAGGGAGATGCTTTTCAGAATTCGGTCTCTGAGAGAAATCATGCAGATAGTTGCCCCGTCCTGTTTCGTAAATTGATCTACAATCTGTTATTTGTTGATAAACCCGTCCTGTTTCGGGAATTCATACTACTTGGTCATATAGATAGTTTCCCCGTCTTGTTTTGGGAATTAATCTCAGACCAACTTTTTTGTTGGTAAACCCGTCTTGTTTCGGGAATTCATACCGCTTGGTCATATAGATAGTTGCCCATCTTGTTTCAGGAATTAATTTGCGACCTGTTTGAAAATTGCTGATGATATTTGTCTGTTTGCGAACTTTACCTGAAAATACAAAATTAACTTTATGTAATATCGTGATGCATGTAATGCATTAATGTTGATCTCAAGATAAATGAGAATGTTATATGTGTTTTGGTGTGCATATGTTATGATGTATTGTGAAATGATGTATGGATGCAATATGTTGTTGAAGCGTATCGGTAGCTCCTTGTAACAATGTCTAGCTGAGGAAAATAAATCTCGAACTGTTGTTGGGAATGAAGAAAGTGTTTCTTCCACCTTTGTTAGGAATAATTTTACTGGGGATTCCTGCTTTCTGTTTGAGGATACTCCGCTGGGGATCTTCGAATTCTGCTTGAGGATAGAGGCATTCAAGAAGAGTCGGTTGTTCGCCATTCTTTTTTTGAAGGATTTGATTCTTACGCACCCTGACTGGGGATAAAAGTGATGGATATTCCTCTAGTATGCCATATGTCCAGGTTTCTGATACCATAGCAACTCTTCTGGGGATAGAAACTTTGATTAAACCCTGTGGAGAAGTGAATTTTGTTAGGGGTTTACGGCGTTGGAGTAATGAACTCTACTGGGGAATTAAGTTCCTATAAACTGTGTCAAGGAAATAAACTTTGATGGGGATCAAAATTTTATAAACTGTGTTGTGGAATTCTCCACTGTATGTTAGGTGTGATATGGTGGCAGAACCGACTGTTAATACTGGTTTGCATTTTTTGTTCGCAAATGTTGCGGTAAGCAAGAATTGCCATCGACTTTTATTTCATCCAACAAAGGAAAAGGAAAAAGAACAGAAAAAACCTTTTTCGAGATGTTTCTGAAAGGGAAGGTGTTAGCACCCTTTCTATCCATGGCTTTCCATGGGCTCTTAGGTACTTTGCTCATTTTTTAAAATTGCTTGTGTGTGCTTGTTTTGAAAAAGTTTTACTTCGTGATAACCCTAGTATCAGTCCTCAAGAGTGTGACGAAGTTATTTTAAAATTTTTTTGAAAAGTGTTTGTGTGAAAAGTTTTGTTGGAGCAAGTACCTAGGAACTAATCTACCTACTCGAAAAAAGTCTGTTCGTTTTTCCTTTAGACAGTGTTATCCTATTATTAAGGAATAGGTAGAACCATCGTTGTAGTTTGAAGGGACGTTTGAAGGGACAAATATGATCACAAAAGCAATGTTAGGAAATTTTAGTAATCGTCCTAAAGTCTTAAAGATCTTTTTCCGAGACAACATTCGAATGGGTCATTTTAGATATTTTGGGACTAGAGGACGACCACTAACATTCCCTATACTTTATGACTGTTTACTGATGGCAACCAGAGTGGAGTAAACCCTAGGAGTGAGCATGTGCAAGTGTATTTTTCCAATTAATTATCTTTGCACAATTAGGATTTTCTACTGTTTTAATTTCAGCTTGTCTTTCCATACAATCCTATACATACATCTAAGCAGTTTATAGTTTGCGGAAATTAAAATGCGAGAAGTTAGAGTCCTAATTAATACATGGCTTTGGGCAGATACATAATTATTTTTTACTGAAAATAAAATGCGGAATTAAAATCCTATTTAAATCTATTACAAACTCGGAGCATTTACAAATAATAATAAAAAAGGAAAATCCAAAGTGCGCGACAAATTAAATACGAGAAATAATTCGGCGACCTAAAAATCTAATTTAAGAAAATATTTATGTTGTTTTTGAGGAAAAATTAGATTAAGTATAAAATTAAACCCTAATTCTAATTATTTTGAATTATAATAAAAAGTCTTTAAATTACCCTAATTTAATCTAATTAATTAATTAATAAAAAATTTATGAAAAAAAGATTTTTGATGTTTTTATGATTTTTTGATTAAATAAAAAATATGATTTTTTTTTGGTATTATTAAAAAAAACATAATTAATAAATAATAAGAAAAAAGAATTAAAAAAAATAAAAAATAAAAAAGAGTAAGAATTTGGGCCAGCATAAGCACCCAAGGGGCTGTGTTTCTGAATTTTGTTAGGCCCATTATGGTCAAGCCCAATCTTGTGCCAGATCATGTGTTGGCACGCTTGGAAGGTGCATCATGGTCTCTCCTTGGATTGAACATTGGATCTGGATTGGCAACGATCCAAGGGATGGATCAATGAGGTGCATGATGGACGTTTGCTCATGAGGCGCATGGGATCCTGTGTAGAGTGTTAAGAAAATAAATAAAATTATGCTGGAACCTGGAATAGAACCCAGGTCCTCCTATTCATTCCATGCATGCCCTGGCCATCTGCGCTATGTGGTTTTGTTGTAACGATAATGAAATTAAATCATAATATATGAAACAGAATGGATAAGCTGGAAAACATGCGCGAAATTTAAATGGGCCAGTGGGGTGGTGACAAGTCACCGTCTTCTTCCATGTCCATCGTTTTAGATCTCATATATATACCTACGGACAAAACCCCATACCTATACACCTTCAAGCTTCAAAAATTCACATGATGCAGAATAAATCAATTCTAACTATACCAATCAATTCGTCCTGGTCTCACGATTATCATGGCATTAGTTTCTTGGCATAATTTCACCTATACAGAGAAGCCCCAAAATGGCTTCTTAAACCCTAGCCATGGCAATCATCAGTATATTCATCAAAACATAAATTAAACCATTCAAACATGTTTCAAATACGTTAACAATCACAAATGTATCATTCAAACATGTTTAAGATGCAAGAATTAACGTAATCGATTTTAAAAAAAGAAGCAAATCGTTTGAAGACTGTGGGGAGATCATGGGCTTGTGAATGCTTGCAATTGATTGTGTTAGCTCCAAGAGATGTCCAGGAAGCGATTGGAAGCTTTGAAATGTCCTGAATCAACCTCTATATGAGAAAACGAATCACCACATTTTGCCAAAAAATCCAAGTTTCTTTCTCTATTTTCACGACTGCCAACCTCTGTCCCTTGCCTTGTTTTTGTTCATTATATGTAGTATGAAGAATTAGGGTAACAATTTTGGATCCAATCTTGAGAATTGATGGATAAAATATTTGATCTTTAAGCCATACTCTTTCATTCCAAACTTGACCAAATCATGCCTTTTTTGCCTTGATCCGATTTAGCTTGATTAGGCCGTCATAATTAGATTTAATTTCCATCCAAATCAGATCATCAAAACAACCTTTGACATTTTTTGTTATTTATTTGATTTAATCTGATTTGGGTCGTGGACCATGTCCTTAACAAGATACAAACCTAAAATGCTAGGCCCTTTTGGTAAAAAATACATTTTTGAGCACATTTGACTTTTGGCAATTTTCCAAAAATGGTCAACTTTGACAATGCATAACTCTTCCAATTTTAACCCTAGAGAGGTGTTCTTGGACTTTCTAGAAATCTTAGGATGTCCCCTAAACAACCCTTTTGGTCTAATCTCAATTGAGTCTTCCATGATCATGTAAGAAGCTTTGACCCAAAATGTGTTTTTGTTGAATTTTCAAAAGGACCTATAATGTAGAAATTCATATCTTTTTATGAGTGCATTTTTTGAACTTGAGGGATGAATATAAGTTGTGGGGGATTGAATTACCTTCAAAATGAGCGTTGGATGAGAAATTTCTGATAAAGTATGAGAAAGTTATGCTTGGTCAAAGTTTGGTTGACTTTTCCTAAGAAACCCTAATTTAGCAACTTTTGAGTTTTGATGAATTAAGAGCATTCCTTGGGGAATCATGGTCAACCATTGATCAAATGATGTTGTTGTACCCCAAAATTCTCCCTCTCACTTATCAAGAATTTTCTCACGAAATCTCATTGGGTTCAAGACTGCACTAGGGTTTGATCAACTCAAGACACCTTCTTATGCCCTGATGACCAAAATTAGGGTTTGAGTTGGCACAAGGATTTTTCGATTATCAATGCTTAATATTACTTTCAAGGATAATTATGGACCCCTAAGATTACTCATGTCAAGTTTCAAGCTTTGGAGCACACTTTTGATCAGTCAATTGAACAGTTGACCTAAAAATCAGCTATATTGGAGAAAAAGTCAACCATGGCCAATTTACAGTCAAACTTCATAATTTTTTATCCACGTCAACATTTTAAACCCATATATATCATTTGATCAAGTTTGGACCATAATTCCTCAAGAAATTTGATCAAATCTCCAAAAGAGCAAAATGGTCAAAATTAGGGTTTTGACTAGGAAAGGGCAATTTCTGATTTTTGACATAGAAAATGGTCAATTAGTTTAAGGCATGACCTCAAGAGTCCAATTGTATCATTTTGACCTAATGACATGATTCAAAACATTGCAAGTACATTGGATTGACAGATGAATTTTGCAGTCAACTGATCAAAAGTCAACTGTAAACTAAAAAGTCAAACTCTGACTTTTTGGTCAAATTCAAGTGCCAAAGATCACAATTAATCAAAACATGTCAAAATAGTAAACTATTCATCAAGAAATCAAGAAATCAAGATTTCATTTTGAAAAGTCAAAATTTCTAAACTTAGAAATTTTTCTAAGTGTTGAAAATTTCTTATTTTTTCATAACTTTGAGCAATTTTTTCCATTATGATACAAGATGATTCAAAGGAAACTTCCAACATGAAAGTTGTAGATCTCCACGAAATCTAAAACTTTGCTTCACACAACTTCTCCTAAAAATGCTTAGATCTCAAGTTATAATTTTGTGAATACATGCTCATGAACTAAAAAAGACTTAGTGAAATTTTGCCCTAATTAGGCAGATTTTTGATCTAACTTCATGGCAATTTTTCACATAGTTCCAAGGGAAATATTCAAAAGAAATTCAAATATGAGTTGTAGATCACATTGCAAGCTTTGAAAAGTGTCCCATAACTCCTTGAGATCATTCTTGAGTAGGGAGAATCGAAGAGATGAGGTTAGGGTTCCATTCTTGTTTTTCATAGCCATTTTCATGATGAACATTGGATCCAATCTTCAAGCATGCTGTACAAATCTCACTTTGCAGGCTTCTAACTTGACTTTCACTCCATAATTAAGTGTTTTCACAGCTGTTGGAAGCTTTAATCCAAGCATTCATTGCATTTTACAAATATAATTCCATTTTAGGAAGAAAGGCAACATTGCCATTTTAGAAAAGCAAGCTTTATGCAAAGTCAGCTTGCATTGAGCCTTGCATTTGTTCTTTCTGCACCAACACACTCTACATAATCAGAACAAGTGTGTTTAAAGGTTTCATCCACCCTACAATCCTTATACCTTACATTGAAACCATGCTTGTTAACTTTGCTTCAAAAACAAGTAACCAAGCCATAACATGTGAGTTTAAAATTCTGAGTTGTGACAAGTCTCAAAATCTCTTGCTTATAAGTATACACACTATTTGCAAGTTGACACATGGATTCTAGTGCCCTGAAACTATCTCAAACACTCAAAAACCATAAACTTGTTCAAGAACACCATTAACACACAGTTCTGAACCAAAACTCATGATCTTCATTTCCACTCGTGCATTTTGAAAACTAATCACTCAAACACCTTCTATACATCATACCAAAGCAATCCAGGCCCCTGTTTCAAGACTGTAACTCCTTCATCACTATCCACCATTTTCAAATTTCAAGCTTGCAAGTTGACTTGAGTAGAGAGATTCGGGGACTTTCAAGGCAAAGTAAGAGTTGGAATACACTCAAGGAGGTCCAGGCAAGTAAAAAGATCCTCAGGCCTTCTCAAAATTTTCTCAAACTCCATTCACGACTCCAGTTGTAAGAGGTAAATTTTAAAACTTCTATCTCTTCATACAACTATCATTTGATCCTGATTTGTGAAAACAAAATATAGATATCCTTTCTCTAAAGCTAACCATGTTCATAGTTTCTATTTATATTGATTGTGCATGGAGAATTTTGGATTTGAAATTTTTGAGAAAATTAGGTTTCAATTTAGGGCCAACAAAATTAGTTTTTATCTTTGACATTTAGCTTACATAAGTTATATGGTTGAATTTGTGGGATGAAACACCACAACTTTCATGTTTGAACTTTCCATTTTTGTGGAGAAATGAGGAAGATACAGGTGGTCCGGCTAGGCGCGGGGTTGAAGACGAAGCTGCCTTCAGAAAGCAGTTTCTAATATATATTTATGCTTTGATTATATGACCGGATGAAACAGCTACCCCAATGGAAAGCGAGCGCGTACTAAGTCATGTTTACCTAAAGGGCTAGGGTTCGAACCAATGTGAACCCCCTTTTACATTTTTTTCATTTTTCTGATTTCCTAACATCTATTTTGTAGGCGCTGGGCCCTTTGGGCCTGTCATTTTATTTTTATTTTTGCTAGCATACTTCCCTGCCTACTTTTGGCACCCCCTGGCCCATTTATTTTTATTCACTTATTTGTTTTATTTTTCCTTTTAAATATATTTTCTAAAATACCAAAAAAATCATAAAAAGTATAAAAATAATAGATTTATATTTTGACATAATTTAAATATTTTTCCACATAAAAAATTATTTTATTCATTATACTTTATTTACTTTTACTAATTTCCTTGTAAATTAAATTAAAACTAGATTATTGTTTATTTAAATATATTTATGTTAATATAAAAAAAAGACCAAAAATATTCCATATCCCCACATACTATTTTCAAGACAAAAACATTAAAAAAAACTTTTTATTTAAACTTATTTTCCTTTAATCAACTAAAATAGATTTAGGATTTTATTCAAAAATCTTTTCTTAATTAAAATCTTTTCTTAATTAATTTCTTTTCTTAATTAACTTAAGTTAATTTAATTTAATTACTTTTTTTCTCTAATTAGGTTTAGGTTAAAACCTCCTTCATACAAAAATCCAAACACAAAAATCTTTTCTTTCAATTTGCATTTGTACTGTATATATTCCTTCAATTATTTGTACAATATTCAATTTGGTTGTAATAGATTAATTAGGTTTATATTATTGCAATCCCCATTCATAAATTGTATACCCCCTCCCACAAATGTTGTAATAGCGTAGTAACTTTAAATTTCGCAATTTATCGCTTTTACATGATATGCTAGTAATTAGGGTTTGTATGGAAAGAATAAAATCAATCAAATAGAAAACCCTAATCCAAGACAAAAATAAGCATGAAAATAACACACTTGCACACAAGCACCCTTAGGGTAAAATCCACTTGATTTCCTTATACAAAATGGCCATATTACGCATGTAAGGTATCTTAGCAAAAGAAAGCAAATACAAGATCATAGTCCCTCGATGACGCTATCTAAAGTTGCCTTACAAATGATCTTAGTCCCTCAAAAAAGAATGCTAAGATACCTTGCAATATTGATAATCATGGTTATACAATGACCCACGCCTGTCCCATTTACATGCAAAGATAGGGTTGCTTACCAAATCAATGGTAAGACAACAATGTCAAAGGAAAAGGAAATGAACAAGAAAGACATTTGAGTAGGTAGATTGCCCCTAATTACTTGCTCCATTTCAAAACAACCATCCTTTCTATTTTCAAAACAATCACATACACATTCAAACATCTTATAAAAATTGAAAACATTTTCAAAGGATCAACATCTTTGTATACATTCTTACGAACAAGAATCATTACAAAGATTGCCTAAACAATGGTCTCTTTACAAAATACTTTCAAAAACCACACAAAGCACAATTTCAAACAAAAATAAGTGATCTAGCAAGTAACTAAGAGCCCATGGAAAACCATGAATAAAAAGGATGCTAATACCTTCCCTTTTTATAATCTACCACCCGAACCGAAGAAAAAATCTCAAAGGTCTTTCATGTGCTTTTTCACCTTTCCTTTTGGATAAAAGAAAAGTCGGTGGCAACTCTTGTTAACCGCAACATTTGTAATCAAACGTAAAACCCTCAAGTCAGTTCTCCCACCGTATCACAGAACTGGCGACTCTGCTGTGGAAAATTCTAAAAGTGTGGTTACCTTAAGGATAGATCATATTTATTTGCTTACATTGTTTGACTTGTATGCTTTACATTATTGTTCTTTGTTTGGGTTTGAATCATCTACCTGGATTTGGGATACATTATAGGTAAGTAGCAATACGTTGTGGAAACTGTGCGGGGTATACCGACATGGTCTAAGCAATAGCTACGTTAGTGCGACATATTTGTGGGTACCGGTAGCCTTTCAGTTAATCAAAGAGAATACGGGGCCGCTGAGTGATGTCATGAAGCACTAATGAACTTTTAGAACCTTTACTTGACCAACTTGACCTTTAGGATGTAGTGAGATAACCGGCTTTGGTGCAGTCCGAAGTTTGTAGATACTCTATACTACACTCATTGAGGTTTGGTTTCTTGGGATATTTCGGTCTCCATTAAAGATGCTTGTGCTGAAACATTGACCAAGGAAACAAACCAGTGATATTGAGCTCCTTAGAACTCGGTTACTATTACTATGACAGGTTTGACCCAACTAAACTTCAAGAGGGTACTTACCTATAAAACTCTGTGCAAGCCTAAAACTAACGATTTGTTTGCTTTGTTTGTATATGCATATTTGTACATAACATCATGAACATCATGAACATCATATACATCCACTAACCATTTCAAGGAATTTAGGATTCATCTTTGTTCTTGTTTTGTATGATATGGATTCACTTCACAGGAAAACTATTCAAGTCAACCTTGTAAGGATCCCTCCACAACTTAAGGAGCTAGCTTCAAGGATTCCTGAAAACTCTCCATTCACTGAGAGACATGGTCGCCTACTCAACTTGGTCACCTCCAACACAGATGAGGACATGATGAAGGTGCTTTTTCAGTTCTTTGATCCTTTACACTATTGCTTCACATTTCCCGACTATCAACTTGTGCCTACTTTGGAAGAATTCTCCCAACTCTTGAGGATTCCCATTATCAATCAACTACCTTTCAATGGTACGAAAAGAGACCCAAAGCCAGAAGAGATTTATCAAGCTCTACACTTGCACTCATTTGATATCACAACTCATTGGGAAACAAGGAGTGGTGTCAAAGGTTTCTTAGCAAAGTTCCTGTTTGAGAAAGCCCAAAGCTGTTGGAATTCCTTGGACTTGCAAGCCTTTCAGGAAATTATGGCTCTCCTCATCTATGGGATGTGTGATACGGTGGCCAGAACTGGGACTGTTTTTTAGGAATGCTGGTTTGCGTTTTGCGTTTGTGTTTGCAAAATGTCGTGGTAAGCAAGAGTCGCCACCGACTTTTATTTTATCCAACAGGAAAGGAAAAAAGCATAGAAAAATTCCTTTTTTCAAGATTTTCTGAGTACGGGGGGGGGGGGGGGGGGGGGGGGGGGGGGTAGATTATAGAAAGGGAAGGTATTAGCACCCTTTCTATCCGTAATTATCTACGGGCTCTTAGGTACTTGCTCATCATTTTCAAAATTGCTTCTTTGTGTGTTTGTGTGATTTGAAAAGTTTTTTGACTTCGATTTAACTCTTTCTTCTGTCTTCAAGAGTGTTACGAAGTGTTTTTGAAAACTTTGTTTGTAAAGGAGTGCAAGTGTGAAAAAAGTTTGTTTGGATTGAGCAAGTACTTAAGAACTAATCTACCTACTCAAAAAAATTGTTCTATGTTTGTTTCCTTTAGACAATGCTATCCCACTATTAGTGAGTAGGTAGCATCGTCGTTGGAGTTTTGAGGGTCAATTCGAAAGGGACGTACGGTCACTAAAGCAATGTTAAGACGTCTTAGTAATAACCCTAATGTCTTAGATCAATTATTTGAGGCAACAATATTCGAGGCAACCATTCCGAGGCAACTTTTTCGAACGGGACTTTGATCTTTGTTTAGGCAGGAGATCGACCACTAGAACATCCTATACTTAATGACCGTTTACCAAAGGCAACCAAGTGGGAGTGTACCCTAGGAGTGCGCATGCACGAGTGATTCAATTTCAGATTATTTATCTTTGCACATTTAGGGTTTGCTAACTGTTTTAAAGTTTACATACATTCTTGTCATACAACCCTAATTATTCATACATTTAACAGTTTTAATATTTTGCAGAAATTAAAGTGCGGAAATTAAACTACGCTATTACAAGGCTTCGGGTATTTACATATCCAAAAACAAACCCTTAAAAGATAAAGCGATAAATGAAAATAAAAGACCTCATTAACTATTACAACTTGTGGGCAATTACATCAATATGGTAAAAATAATAATAAAGCGCGCGATGAAATTAGAACGATAAGAAAAATTAGGGTTTTGACCCTTTTTAACCTAATTTAAATAAAAATGTTTTTTGTTTGTTTTTAATTATTTTTTTTAAGAAAAGAATTAGGTTTTAAAATTAAATATACAATTAATTAGTAATTAAATTAATTAATGAAAATAAATAAATGGCCTATTTTTGTGTTTTGATTATTTTTAGGAAAAGAAAATATAATAAAGTTATGAAAAAAAACCTAATTGCTCTAATTATTTTTAAATTTATTTACAAAATAATGAAAGTTATCTAAGATCAAATAACCTAATTAATTAATTAATTTTTGATAAAAAAAAACTTAAACCTAATTTGGTGAAAAAAATGTTATTTGTGATTTTTGATAAAAAGAAATAATTAATTTTGGTTAGTATAATAAATAAACTAAATTAAATAAAAAATATAAAAAGAAAAAGAAGAAATTTGGGCCTGAGAAAGGTAATTTGAGGGGGTGCAGATAGCACTTTTCTGGGTCCAAAACAAGGAAGTCCACGTTGACTCTCAGGATCTGATGCTACGCGTTGACTGCAACCCATGATGGTCCTTCTTTGATGGCCCTTGGATCTGGCCATCTGGCCACTTGGCAATCTAAATCATGATGGACCATGGTGGTCGCTGGCCCTTGTGTACGCGCTGGATCCTGAAAAGGAAAATAATATGAAGAATGGGGGGACCTGGGATTCGAACCCAGGTCCTGAAACACTATCCAACGCTCCACTTACCAACTGTGCTGGCTGCTTGGTTTGTTCATAAGATAAGCAATAATTATAATATATACAAGCAATAAACACTAAGTCCAAAACGCGCGAATTTTCAAATAAGCGAATGGTTGTTCGCCACGTCTTCATATTCTCCAAGGATCTGTTGTTTTAGACAATAGACCTTTACCAACGGACACTCACCGTAGCTAAAAACATGGGCATATCAAAAATCATGTACAAGCACAATAAATCAATGGTGATGGTACCAATCCATTCGTCTCAGTCTCACAAACTTCATGGTACCCTAATCGTAGCCCAATTTTACCTGTACACCAAGATCCCAATTTGAACCAAAAAACCCTAACAATGGTGAAATCTCATACAATTCATGAAATAGCAATTAATTGTTACAGAAAGCTTGCAAATGTTCTAAGGATTAAGAATCTACAAATATTTCATGCTATAGATGCCATAATTATGCAATTCGAATTCAAGAAAATAGCAAAGTCGTGACTGACTTACAACGCGTTTTGGTACTGGAAAGGCCTTGTTCTTGATTGATTTCGCTTGCTTACATCCCCAGGAAGCGATTGGGACAGCTAGAAGGCCTTGAGGATGCCTGGAAGTATGAATTCGTGTTTGCACTTTTTTGGTGTTTTTTCAAGTTTGGTTCTGGTTCATACACCTCTCTTTAGCCTTGCTTTAGGTCTACGAACGATCCTTATGTACTGAGGAATGAATTAGGGTTGAAAAATATGCTCAATCTTCCTCCATCATTGCATTTGATTTTGATTTGATACACTTGAATATGTTTCCAAAAATAGTCCAAACCCAATCATTTTGTGCACTCCATGCCTTTACACAAATTTGATCTCATGCTAGCTGGATATAGGACCTGAAACATGTGCAAAATCTTAAGATTTCATTGTTTTGGATTTTCTCATGATTTGTTTTGATTAAAATTGATTTAATTCAAATAAAAATAAAAATAAATAATAAAAACAAGATAATGACAATTGGCAAAGGATAGGGCTCGTGGAACATGTTTCCAACTCAAAACAAGTGCAAAAGACTGGGCCCATTTGGCAAAAATTGCAATTTGAGGCATAGTTGACTTTTGACAATTTTGCAAAAAGGGTCAACTTCACCAATGTATAACTTCCTCAATTTTGACTCTTTGAAGGTGTTCTTGGACATTTTAGAAATATTGAGATGTCCTCAAAGCAACCCTTTTGGTCTCATCTCAATTTGATATTCCATTCTCATGTATGAAGCTTTGACAAAAAAGGTGTTTTTGTTGACTTTTCAAAATGACCTATAATGTCCAAATTCATAACTTCTTGTGAGTGCATATTTTGAACTTGGGAGCTGAATATGGATTTTAGAGCATGGCATCCTCTTCAAAATGAGCTTTCGATGGATCATTTCTCATAAAGTATGAGAAAGTTATGCTTGGTCAAAGTTGAGCTGACTTTTCCTACAAAACCCTAATTTAGCAACTTTTGGTTCTTGATGAATTATGAGCAATCCTTGATGAATCATGATCAACCCTTTATAAAATGATGAAATATACTACAAAATGAGTATGTTGACCAAAAATCTTGAAGTTTGACTGTATGTGGGCCATAGTTGACTTTTGCCCTAGCCTAGTCGATTTTCAGGCCTTTGAGCAATTGACTGAGCAAACTTTCTTTGTAGGGATTGAAACTTGACATGGATGATCTTGAGAATATATTAGGACATTGGTGAGCATTTGGTATCCCTTGGACTCAAGTATCTTGATGCAACATGAAACCCTAATTTGAGATAGACTGCCTTAGGAGAGGGCTTGTTTAGTCAACCCTTGAACTTCCTTGAGCAACTTGGGGATCTTTCTTGAAATGTTTTGAGAAATATGGGAGGGAAAATTTTGGGGTACAACAGATTCCCATGTTAAATCTTATTAAACCTGAGGATGTAGATTGGCTTTTGTGCCTTTCGTGAACCGAAGGTGGAAGATGATTGAACACTAGAGTGCCCTAAAATTTGCACTCGCATGAAGTGGTGTCCGTCTTACGATGTCGGGAATGGGATTACAGATGCCATTTGGAAATTGATGAAGGAAGATGGACTTAAATATTCCATTCGAAGGAGTGTCGATCGCATAAGAGATTCCTTAGCGAGAGCTTGTATACCTGTTGTTGAGGAAGATTCCGCTGGGGAATGCTGATCTCTGTCTTAAGAGAAATAGAATTTTAGGAGCTTCAGTCGTCTGTTATTCTACTGGGGAATCATCTCTGTTTTGAGAAAAGTCAAATTTTTAGGAACTTCGATCGTCCGTTATTCTGAAAAGGTTAAAATGAACTACTATCTGGTCGTGATCCAGGCTTCATAGTAATAAGACCGATTGTTATCTGGTCGTAATCCAGGCTTTACAATGACTTACTGGGGAGATGAGATTAAACTTGTTATCTGGTCGTGATCCGGGCTTCGCAATTTCTTGATTCTCATCTGGTCGTAATCCAGGCTTTAGAAGGAAATGAGTTGTTATCCGGTCGCGTCCGGGCTTCAACTTGAATTTAGGGCACACTAATATCCGGTCGAATCCGAGCTTCTTAGTAACTGTCCAGGTAAACTGCTATTTGGTCGTAATGCACGCTTCGTAGTGTCTTGTACTGTTATCTGGTCGTAATCCAGGCTTCAGTGCTTTTATCGTTATCTGGTTGTAATCCAGGCTTCACGATGCTTTATACCATTATCTGGTCGAATCCAGGCTTCATGGTGTTCTGTACTGCTATCCGATCGTAATCCAGGCTTCACAATACCTTAATTCTTATTTGGTCATAATCCAGGCTTCAGAAGAGATCAAATGGTTATCCGGTCATAATCCGGGCTTCCCTTTGGCTTTGGGCCTACTAATATCTGGTCGTAATCCGGGCTTCATTATATCTGGCCGGGTGAACTGCTATTTGGTCGTAATCCAAGTTTCACAGTGTCCCTTACTGTTATTTGGTCGTAATTCAGGCTTCACATTGTCTTTTACCGTTATCTGGTCGTAATCCAGGCTTCACGATGTCTCATGCCACTATCTGGTCGAAATCCAGGCTTCATGGTGTTTGGAGGAAATCAAGATACTATCCGGTCGTAATCTGGGCTTCATAACTCGTGTTAAAGATATACCACTATCTGGTCCTAATCCAGGCTTCGCGGTGTCTTTGGCTGCTATCTGGTTATAATTCAGGCTTCACAGGAATTTATATTGCTATATGGTCGTAATCCAGCCTTCACAATAACTTGTCGAGCTGTTATCCAGCCGTAATTCAGGCTTCACGGCTTGTGTTTATGACATACCATTATTTGGTCGTAACCCAGGCTTCATGGTACCTCGCACTGCTATCTGGTCGTAATCCAGGCTTCACAGTAACTGGCTGAGCTGTTATTCGGTCGTAATCCGGGCTTCACGGCTTGCTGGGGATTTAAACTATTATTCGGTCGTTCTCTGAGCTTCATAGCTTAAAGATAAACCACTATCTGGTCGAATCCAGGCTTCACGGTGTTTGATATTGTTATCTGGTCGAATCCGGGCTTCACAATATGCTGTAGAAATCAAGATACTATCCGGTCGGATCCGGGCTTCATAGCTTGAACTTTGTGAGAATTTGATTATATCTTTCCTGAAAGGTAAAGGTTAATCGTATGTAATGCATGACATGTATCAAGCAATTATGTTCTCAAAATAAATGAGATTGGGTTGTATGATGCGTATGCATATGTCATGATGTATGGATATGCAAATGTTTGTGATGTTCTTTAGCTGGGGAAAATAAATCCCGGATTGCTGCTGGAGAAAACAAAAATTGAATTCCTCGTTCTTGCTGGGGATAATGAACGAAGATGATTGTGAGAATAATCCTGCAGGAGAGGATAACTCCGCTGGGGAATAAACTGACGAGAAAATGATTATGTGGGAAAGAGATGCTCTATTAGAGGTCCTGCTGATTTGGAGGAACAACCTCGGCTGGGAATGAATTACCCTTGCTGGAGATAATGAACTCCGTTGGGGATTAAGTTTCTGTTTGTAAAAGGAATGAACTCCGCTGGGGATGATTTTCCTGTGGCGACTTCACTGGGGATAATCTTTTAGACTATACTGGGGACAATCCTCTAGACTCTACTGGGGATAATTCTCCAAACTCCACTGGGGATAATTCTACAAACTCCACTGGGGATAATTTCCTAGTGCTGATGATAGTTAAACTTTGCTTGGGGAGAATCTTGCCGACTCATTCGTGTTTGCGAGCCTCAGCTAGGGAGAGTGGTGTCCTGTTTGGGACCGCTAATATCACTGTATTTTTCTTACTCTACGGGGAGTGAAGGTACCTTCAATCGTTTTCTCCAACTAGGTCTATCCCTATACCTGGTGGATAGAGCAATTGTACGGTTTGGACATTTCTTATTTGCCCCTGTTCCTGATATTACGAGTAATTGTCTTTTGTTTCACATGTAAATATTTATGACCAGCAATTATTGTCAAATGCATATATCAAAAATGAAACATTGGACGTTCTTTCAAAACAAAACAGAAAAAGAAAACAATTTGAAATTTCTTTGTGAAAATGAATTGTATTGATTTTGAAGTCTGCCTGTAAATAGGCATTTTTTGTACAAGAGGTTGACGTCCTAGTAAGAGAACACCGCCGAACAATAGAGTTTATACAATTTGTGTAAAGCAAGGAAAAAAAGCTATGTGAACAATCCCACTGGGTTCCAACTCTGCTATTGCCTTTATATCATCGAGCATCTCATCACTTTGCTACTTGGTTGAAGGTAGATCAGATTGATTAGCGTCATCTGAGTTTGATAGTCGATACCTAAGTTTGGTTGCAAGATGATCCAATGAGACATAGTGTTACGCTTTAATCCCTAAATTTTGCTTGGACCGCCCTTTCGGGTTTTCAGTCCACCGAGATACCCTTTTTTGCCCAAGCCTCCTTTTCAGGTTTTCGACTTTCCGGGTGTACAGTTTTTTTTATTTTCATCCCTTATTTTTGCCCGAACCCTTTTGGTTCGCCGGGAAGCCCTTACTTTTGCCTAGGCCAGTCAACCTAGCGGGTATTTGATTATGCGTAGTATTTTTTCACTATGTCTGCATTGACGGGGGGAGGGAGGTCGTCACCATCCATGGTGGTTAGAATCATGGCTCCTCCTGAGAAAATGTTCTTAACCACAAATGGCCCTTCGTACGTAGGGGTCCATTTACCCCTAGGATCACCTTGCGGCAGTATGATTATTAGTTGGCTATTTCGAATAAGGAACAATTTGTTAGCTGGCTATTTCGAATAAGGAAGAAACCACTATCAAAATAATATTTTGAATAAAGTACCTAAGGAGATTAATATATATATATATATATATATATATATATATATATATATATATATATATATATATATATATATATATATATATATATATATATATATATATATATATATATATTGGATATTGGTGGGAGATATGGAGTCATTATGCTGAAGGATTATTCAATTACCAGCGGATTTCGATTTGGACTTGTTTTAGTGTTCGAATTATAAAATAGCTCCTTTATGTAAGGGTGCCAGAAGTTGGAAACGGTCCAGGTAATTGGGTTATTTCGAAAGCAGCGAAGAAACAAGATGCTTCGATTGGTACAGATTTCAAATTTCAAATAAAGAGCGTCATTCTAGAAGACGCGTGGAAGTCAGCAAACATAGGAAGCATGCATGCTTCGAACGTGGCCTGATTTTAGAATAGGACCGTTAGGGTCAAGACACTATAAATAGGTGTTCTTTTGTTAGATTTAAGGATGTTCACTTTTATGTACTAAAAGATCTCAAAATACTCAAACTTCCGTGAATTAAGGAAAACGAGTCAGAAGATACAATGTACGTCTTGAACATCATTACTTTTTTAAAATTTCAATACAAGTCTTGTTATATTTAGTTCTTCGTTAGACAGTATTTCTGCCCTTTAAATCCATCGATTTCCTTGCATTTCTTTGTCTTACTTGCCTATAAACACAGTCATTTCGTTAGAAACTTTACAGCATTTCTGCCCTTTAAATCCTTCGATTTCCTTGCATTTCTTTGTCTTACTTGCCTTTAAACACAGTCATTTCGTTAGAAACTTTACAACATTTCTGCCCTTTAAATCCTTCGATTTCCTTGCATTTCTTTGTCTTACTTGCCTTTAAACACAGTCATTTCATTGGAAACTTTACAGCATTTATGCCCTTTAAATCCTTCGATTTCCTTGCATTTCTTTGTTTTACTTGCCTTTAAACACAGTCACTTCGTTGCCTTTAAATCCTTCGATTGCCTTGCATTTCTTTGTTTTACTTGCCTTTAAACACAGTCACTTCGTTGCCTTAAAATCCTTTGATTGCCTTGCATTTCTTTGTTTTACTTGCCTTTAAACACAGTCACTTTGTTGCCTTTAAATCCTTCGATTGCCTTGCATTTCTTTGTTTTACTTGCCTTTAAACACAGTCACTTCGTTAGAAACTTTACTTCTACTTTATCCTTTTAGTCAAACACTTATCTTTACATTCAAGCCCAAGTCTAATTCGAAGCCTTTCCTACCTACATTCAGTTAGTTTATTCCTATAGACCATTTTAGAAATCTTTCCTAAGAATCTCGTATTCGAACTTAACATACAATATAAATCTATCAATATAATAGATATGAACATGGAAATAAGTTATGATACATGTGTTCTAGGATCAATCTAGTCGATCCTGCAAGTAACCAATAATAATTAGTAAATTGGAAGACTAGCGGTTGTTTACTAGAAATCACTATAAACAAATTGGCACACCTGGTGGGACAGTGTCATAACAAAAACTTTTATCAAACAAACATATTAGAGAAGTTTTTCTGAGTGTGGAGCACATTTCAGTACATGAACCTTCGAAGCAGCAAAATAAAGAATAACAATCAACATATACCCAGAAAACAACGTACCAAAATAATGGTTAATACAACCAACCAAGATGGGGTATAGAATCCCCCACAGGGGGCTGCAACAAGCGTTTCAAGTTCGATTGATGCCTCCAATGCCATTCCTGTTGGCAGTTTGAATACGATCCCAGTAAGTACATTAGACATGCCATCAAACGTGTCTTCAGTGCAAACTGCACCACACATAGGGAATCAACAGTATTCGACCCCTTCTAAGCCTCCAGGTTTTGAACCTTTGAGACCCAGAAATCCTCAGTATGGGATGCCAACTTCGTTACATAATGCAACAACTTCGTCCCCACTCCAAGGATCTGGTTCAGGAATGAACCATTTGGGTACAAATTTCCAGAATATAGGAAACTTCGCCCAATTGCCTACTCTTACAACTAATAGTCAGGCAGCACTTAGGCAACGGATGGATGATAGCAATCATGATATGGTAGGCATCCTAGCCCGCGAAATGAATGCTATTTTCAATCCCCTAATCCAGAATATAAATAGAACAAACCAAGAAAATGCAGCCCAGATGGCCAGAATAGCAGATTTCTTTGGTGCCCCTAATGCGCCTGCAAGGTGTAGGCAAAACCCAGGGGAAATTCGAAATGAAGAACCCATAATCAAACGAATTCGACCCCCTGTACAAGTGGTCGAAGAAAGAAATATAGGGGTGAGATTAAGAGATCAGGGAATTCAGGAAGTTCAGAATGAACAGCCTAGACCTATACTGATGGTGAATAGGGACCAAAATGCAGACAAAATTGTTCATAGAATTAGAAATGACAATTTAGTTGCAGAAAATAACCTCACCACCATGATTGAAAGAATAATGGCCCAGAATGGTTTAAATTCAGGATTTAGGAGGCCAAACTACACATCTCCTATTATAGATTATATTATGCAAACAGAATTACCCAGGGGCGTTAAAGTTCCTAAATTCACGAAATTTGTTGGAGATACAAGTGAATCAAAAGTGGAACATATAGCAAGATATTTAACAGAAGCAGGAGATATAGCTAATGATGAAAATATTAGGATAAAATACTTCCCAAGTTCTTTAACAAAGAACGCTTTTACTTGGTTCACCACCTTGCCCCCTGGATCTGTAGACACCTGGCCTTATTTAGAAAGGCTTTTCCATGAACAATTTTACATGGGTCAGTCTAAAATCAGTCTCAAGGAACTAGCAAGCATTAAGAGAAAATTCACGGAACCAATAGATGAATATTTGAATAGATTCCATTTATTAAAATACAGATGCTTCACAGTGGTCCCTGAACATGAATTGGTCGAAATGGCTGCTGGGGGCTTAGATTATTCCATTCGAAAGAAATTGGATACACAGTATCTTAGAGATATGGCCCAACTAGCAGACAGAGTGCGTCATGTCGAAAGATTAAAAGCTGAAAAAGCTAGGGCTAGTAAAAATCATAAGAAAGAGAGAATAGCCTACATAGAGGCTAAAGAGGAAAACATAGATGATTCTCAAGACCCTTATGATTTCGATCAGTTCGAAATATATCTTGCAGAACTAAAAGAAGCACCCCTTTATGCTTGCAAAGTTCTACTTCCTTCCAATGGAAAGGATTCTCTCGAAAGTGAAAGGGATGATAAATTCCCCAATAAAATCTATACTTTCGATATAACTAAATATGATGAGATATTCGATCTACTTGTTAAACATGGCCAGTTAATAGTTCCTCCTAACCTTAAGGTTCCTCCGTTGGAACAAAGGAAAAAGAGGGGCTTTTGTAAATATCACAACTTTTTAGGCCATAAAACCTCACAATGTTTTATTTTCAGGGATCTGATACAGAATGCAACCAAAGATGGCAGGCTAAAGTTCTCAGACAAGGGAAAGAATCCAATGAAAGTTGACACGGATCCGTTGCTGATGGCGGAGACTAACTATGCTGAACCACTAGACATCAATGTGGTAGAAATTGCTGAGAAGAAATTCGAATCAAAAGTGGAATTCGAAGAGGATAGGGACTTCATCCTAATCAAAAACGAAAAAGAGGCTACTGATGGCCTCCCATTGATCAAAAACGAAACAGAAGCTACTGATGGCCTCCCAAAGGTGCTCAAAGCAAAGATATTAAGTGACAGAAAATTAGCTGAGGCCACTGAAGGTCTTAGGATGAAATTTAAAGAAGTCAAAATTTCTGATGACCAAATGTTGGGAGTGAATATGGTGGACTTCGAACATCCTATTACTGAAATGGAAGAGGTAGAACGCTGTTTAGAGAGGGAAAAAGAGTAGAGAAGAGAGAACTTACCTAGAAAGGACGCAGGTTTACGTGAATACCTCTTCCACTGTCATAAGAAAAATCAGGAAAAGTTGTTATGCCCAAGGTGCAGTATCATCTGCAACCCCAGAATTGCTGCTGAATTCGAAAGGGCCCAGCATGAACGAACAGGAGTCAACTGGAGGCAAGACAACCCACTATACAAAGTCTATCCAAAAGCTGATGAAAGTCTGCTCGAATTTCTGGTTCGTTGCCACAAGATTGGAACAAAATGCTTGATATGTCCCAGATGTGCAGCAGTGTATGATAAGGAAATGGCTGAAGCATTCGAGAGAATTCCATTTGCGTCAGGCTGGGGGCACCAAGGCAGAATGCCTTCGAATCTTGTTAGCACAGCCAGAAGTATGCCAAGGAGGCCAGATAGCCCTTATCCCAGGGGAGCAAAAAGAGTTTCCTTTAAACTACCTGCAGAAATCCCCACTGATAGATGGCTGCAAGTGAATGCTGATAAGGGAAAAGGGAAGTGGCGCAGCTTCAATCGAGGAGGCAGGACTGCAATGGCTTACAGGAGACAATTCAATTCGAACAGGAGGGAAGAAATAAGATTGGAAAATTATAAAGGCAGAAACCCAATGTCTCGCTCTCAGTGGCGCAGACACCAGAGAAACCAAAAAGCTGCAAGGGATTCGAAACCTACAGGAATAGGAGAATCCAGTACCAATAACCCAACATCACTGAACCAGACTGGGGGCAAACCCCTAGTGTCCAAGAAACTTTTTTCTCCATAGAAGGACGCTAAAGAAAATAGGACTCAAGGAAGCTGCGAACGAAGAGGACTTGATGACTGATGCCTTCGAATCTGAGGGGGAATCCTTCTTCAAATGCAAACTGCAATGTAGTTTCGGTGTTACCTTGTGAGTACAATCAGGAAAGAGAGGTTTATGCTGATGAGGAGAATGATGAGGAAGAAATGGCCAGACATAGGCCAGTATGCTATTATGTGATGAACAATGGAGCGGTCGAAGAGCAGAATGCTTTCTTTGAAAAGCCAGACGAAGGAATGAAAAACCATCTCAAACCCTTATTCATCAGGGCAAAGGTGGAACAATATGGTGTGAACAAAGTTCTGGTAGATGGTGGAGCTGCTGTCAATCTGATGCCCCAATTCATGCTGAAGAGAATAGGAATTTAGGATTCAAATGTTAGACCTCACAACATGGTACTTTTGAATTATGAAGGGAAGGTTGGCCAGACTTTGGGAGTAATACAAGTTAACCTGACAGTTGGTTCCCTCACAAGGCCAACAATGTTTATGGTCATTGCTGCAAAAGCAAATTACAATTTGTTGCTTGGCAGGGAATGGATCCCTGGAGTTGGAGTTGTACCTTATTCAATGCATCAAAGGCTGGTGTTGTGGAGAGATGATGGGATTGTTGAAAATATATAAGCAGACCAAAGTTACTATATGGCAGAAATCAACAATGTGGACAAGAGAAATTTCAACAGAAATATGGCCAACATAGGGCCATGTCACCCACCTGAGGAATATTTCGAGCCAAATGAGAACGCTTATTATTCCCTAACCTTGCGTCCCAATGGATTCCAATGGGATAGGGAAATCATGTGGAACGGGCAGGTGACTGAAAAAGATGGAGAGACTTCGAAGATACGGCCAACTGGTTGGGCAAGCGAAGGTTATTATGACTAAATCAGATTACTACCAAAAGATTTTGGCCTATTTGGCTGAGAACAAGCGAAGAACGGCTCTCGATGCCGAAATACAAAACATGGCTGTCGAAGCCATAGACAAAAAAGAAAATAGCAAATCCTGAAGGAAACCATTCATCCTCACCCTGTGATGGACAAGCTTCTGAACTGATGGATCAAAGACTAGATGCCATTTATGATCAAGAGCCCTTGGGGTTCGAAAAGGATCCAGAGTCATCAAGTGCTAAGATGCTGGCCCAAGATCCTTTGGAGGAAGTTGATATTGGTGATGGTGTTGAAAAAAGGATTACATACATCAGTGTGAAACTTAGTCCCAACTTAAAAGGCAAAGTGGTTGAAATGCTCAAACAAAATAGGGATTGTTTCGTTTTCAACTTAGCAAACTTGCTCTTGCATAAGTTGATTTTGCATGAGTTTTTGATACTCTCGAAATAGCCTGGATGAGTCAAAGAACAAGTATTTCTTTATATCTGTCGGAATACATGTTCTTGGGGGGCAATTTGTTAGCTGGCTATTTTGAATAAGGAACAATTTGTTAGCTGGCTATTTCGAATAAGGAAGAAACAACTATCAAAATAATATTTCGAATAAAGTACCTAAGGAGATTAATATCAATATTGGATATTGGTGGGAGATATGGAGTCATTATGCTGAAGGATTATTCAATTACCAGCGGATTTCGATTTAAACTTGTTTTAGTGTATGAATTATAAAATAGCTCCTTTATGTAAGGGTGCCAGAAGTTGGAAACGGTCCAGGTAATTGGGTTATTTCAAAAGCAGCGAAGAAACAAGATGCTTCGATTGGTACAGATTTCGAATTTCAAATAAAGAGCGCCATTCTAGAAGACGCGTGGAAGTCAGCAAACATAGGAAGCCTGCATGCTTCGAATGTGGCGTGATTTTAGAATAGGGCCGTTAGGGTCAAGACACTATAAATAGGTGTTCTTTTGTTAGATTTAAGGATGTTCACTTTTATGTACTAAAAGATCTCAAAATACTCAAACTTCCGTGAATTAAGGAAAACGAGTCAGAAGATACAATGTACGTCTTGAACATCATTACTTTTTTAAAATTTCAATACAAGTCTTGTTATATTTAGTTCTTCGTTAGACAGTATTTCTGCCCTTTAAATCCTTCGATTTCCTTGAATTTCTTTGTCTTACTTGCCTTTAAACACAGTCATTTCGTTAGAAACTTTACAGCATTTCTGCCCTTTAAATCCCTCGATTTCCTTGCATTTCTTTGTCTTACTTGCCTTTAAACACAGTCATTTCGTTAGAAACTTTACAGCATTTCTGCCCTTTAAATCCTTCGATTTCCTTGCATTTCTTTGTCTTACTTGCCTTTAAACACAGTCATTTCGTTAGAAACTTTACAACATTTCTGCCCTTTAAATGCTTCGATTTCCTTGCATTTCTTTGTTTTACTTGCCTTTAAACACAGTCACTTTGTTTCCTTTAAATCCTTCGATTGCCTTACATTTCTTTATTTTACTTGCCTTTAAACACAGTCACTTCGTTGCCTTTAAATCCTTCGATTGCCTTGCATTTCTTTATTTTACTTGCCTTTAAACACAGTCACTTTGTTGCCTTTAAATCCTTCGATTGCCTTGCATTTCTTTGTTTTACTTGCCTTTAAACACAGTCACTTCGTTAGAAACTTTACTTCTACTTTATCCTTTTAGTCAAACACTTATCTTTACCTTCAAGCCCAAGTCTAATTCGAAGCCTTTCCTGCCTACATTCAGTTAGTTTATTCCTATAGACCATTTTAGAAATCTTTCCTAAGAATCTCGTATTCGAACTTAACATACAATATAAGTCTATCAATATAATAGATATGAACATGGAAATAAGTTATGACGCATGTGTTCTAGGATCAATCTAGTCGATCCTGCAAGTAACCAATAATAATTAGTAAATTGGAAGACTAGCGGTTGTTTATTAGAAATCACTGTAAACAAATTGGCACACCTGGTGGGATAGTGTCATAACAAAAAGTTTTATCAAACAAACATATTAGAGAAGTTTTTCTGAGTGTGGAGCACGTTTCAGTACATGAACCTTCGAAGCGGCAAAATAAAGAATAGCAATCCACATATACCCAGAAAACAACGTACCAAAATAATGGTTAATACAACCAACCAAGATGGGGTATAGAATCCCCCACAGGGGGCTGCAACAATCGTTTCAAGTTCGATTGATGCCTCCAATGCCATTCCTGTTGGCAGTTCGAATACGATCCCAATAAGTACATTAGACATGCCATCAAACGTGTCTTCAGTGCAAACTGCGCCACACATAGGGAATCAACAGTATTCGACCCCTTCTAGGCCTCCAGGTTTTGAACCTTTGTGACCCAGAAATCCTCAGTATAGGATGCCAACTTCGTTACATAATGCAACAACTTCGTCCCCACTCCAAGGATCTGGTTCAGGAATGAACCATTTGGGTACAAATTTCCAGAATATAGGAAACTTCGCCCAATTGCCTACTCTTACAACTAATAGTTAGGCAACACTTAGGCAACAGATGGATGATAGCAATCATGATATGGTAGGCATCCTAGCCCGCGAAATGAATGCTATTTTCAATCCCCTAATCCAGAATATAAATAGAACAAACCAAGAAAATGCAGCCCAGATGGCCAAAATAGCAGATTTCTTTGGTGCCCCTAATGCGCCTGTAAGGCGTAGGCAAAACCCAGGGGAAATTCGAAATGAAGAACCCATAATCGAACGAATTCGACCCCCTGTACATGTGGTCAAAGAAAGAAATATAGTGGTTAGATTAAGAGATCAAGGAATTCAGGAAGTTCAGAATGAACAACCTAGACCTATACTGATGGTGAATAGGGACCAAAATGCAGACGAAATTGTTCATAGAATTAGAAATGACAATTTAGTGGCAGAAAATAACCTCACCACCATGATTGAAAGAATAATGGCCCAGAATGGTTTAAATTTAGGATTTAGGAGGCCAAACTACACATCTCCTATTATAGATTATATTATGCAAACAGAATTACCCAGGGGCGTTAAAGTTCCTAAATTCACAAAATTTGCTGGAGCTACAAGTGAATCAACAGTGGAACATATAGCAAGATATTTAACAGAAGCAGGAGATATAGCTAATGATGAAAATCTTAGGATAAAATACTTCCCAAGTTCTTTAACAAAGAACGCTTTTACTTGGTTCACCACCTTTCCCCCTGGATCTGTAGACACCTGGCCTTATTTAGAAAGGCTTTTCCATTAACAATTTTACATGGGTCAGTCTAAAATCAGTCTCAAGGAACTAGCAAGCATTAAGAGAAAATTCACGGAACCAATAGATGAATATTTGAATAGATTCCGTTTATTAAAATCCAGATGCTTCACAGTGGTCCCTGAACATGAATTGGTAGAAATGGCTGCTGGGGGCTTAGATTATTCCATTCGAAAGAAATTGGATACACAGTATCTTAGAGATATGGCCCAACTAGTAGATAGAGTGCGTCAGATCGAAAGATTAAAAGCTGAAAAAGCTAGGGCTAGTAAAAATCATAAGAAAGAGAGAATAGCCTACATAGAGGCTGAAGAGGAAAACATAGATGATTCTCAAGACCCTTATGATTTTGATCAGTTCGAAATAGATCTTGCAGAACTAAAAGAAGCACCCCCTTATGCTTGCAAAGTTCTACTTCCTTCCAATGGAAAGGATTCTCTCGAAAGTGAAAGGGATGATAAATTCCCCAAGAAAATATATACTTTCGATATAACTAAATGTGATGAGATATTCGATCTACTTGTTAAAGATGGACAGTTAATAGTTCCTCCTAACCTTAAGGTTCCTCCGTTGGAACAAAGGAAAAAGAGGGGCTTTTGTAAATATCACAACTTTTTAGGCCATAAAACCTCACAATGTTTTCTTTTCAGGGATCTGATACAGAATGCAATCAAAGATGGTAGGCTGAAGTTCTCAAACAAGGGAAAGAATCCAATGAAAGTTGACACGGATTTGTTGCTGATGGCGGAGACTAACTATTCTGAACCACTAGACATCAATGTGGTAGAAATTTCTGAGACGAAATTCGAATCAAAAGTGGAATTCGAAGAGGATGGGGACTTCATCCTAATCAAAAACGAAAAAGAGGCTACTGATGGCCTCCCATTGATCAAAAACGAAACATAAGCTACCGATGGCCTCCCAAAGGTGCTCAAATCAAAGATATTAAGTGACAGAAAATTAGCTGAGGCCACTGAAGGTCTTAGGATGAAATTTAAAGAAGTCAAAATTTCTGATGACCAAATGCTGGGAGTGAATATGGTGGACTTCGAACAGCCTAATACTGAAATGGAAGAGGTAGAATGCTGTTTAGAGAGGGAAAGAGAGCCGAGAAGAGAGAACTTACCTAGAAAGGACGCAGGTTTGCGTGAATACCTCTTCCACTGTCATAAGAAAAATCAGGAAAAGTTGCTATGCCCAAGGTGCAGTATCATCTGCAACCCTAGAATTGCTGCTGAATTCGAAAGGGCCCGGCGTGAACGAACAGGAGTCAACTGGAGGTAAGACAACCAACTATACAAAGTCTATCCAAAAGCTGATGAAAGTCTTCTCGAATTCCTGGTTCGTTTCCACAAGATTGGAACAGAATGCTTGATATGTCCCAGATGTGCAGCAGTGTATGATAAGGAAATGGATGAAGCATTCGAGAGAATTCCATTTGCGTTAGGCTAGGAGCACCAAGGCAGAATGCCTTCGAATCTTGTTAGCACAACCAGAAGTATGACAAGGAGGCCAGATAGCCCTTATCCCAGGGGAGCAAAAAGAGTTTCCGTTAAACTACCTGCAGAAATCCCCACTAATAGATGGCTGCAAGTGAATGCTGATAAGGGAAAAGGGAAGTGGCGCAGCTTCAATCGAGGAGGCAGGACTGCAATGGCTTACAGGAGGAAATTCAATTCGAACAGGAGGGAAGAAATAAGATTGGAAAATTATAAAGGCAGAAACCCAATGTCTCGCTCTCAATGGCGCAGACACCAGAGAAACCAAAAAGCTGCAAGGGATTTGAAACCTACAGGAATAGGAGAATCCAGTACCAATAACCCAACATCACTGAACCAGACTGGGGGTAAACCCCCAGTGTCCAGGAAACTTTTTTCTCCACAGAAGGACGCTAAAGAAAATAGGACTCAGAAGGAAGCTGCAAACAAAGAGGACTTGATGACTGATGCCTTCGAATCTGAGGGGGAATCCTTCTTCAAATGCAAACTGCAATGTAGTTTCGGTGTTTCCTTATGAGCAATCCTTGATGAATCATGATCAACCCTTGATCAAATGATGAAATATACTTCAAAATGAGGATGTTGACCAAAAATCTTGAAGTTTGACTGTATGTGGGCCACAGTTGACTTTTGCCCTAGCATAGTCGATTTTCAGGCCTTTGAGCAATTGACTGAGCAAACTTTCTCTGTAGGGCTTGAAACTTGACATGGATGATCTTGAGAACATATTAGGATATTGGTAAGCATTTGGGATCCCTTAGACTCAAGTATCTTAGTGCAACATGAAACCCTAATTTGAGATAGACTGCCTTAGGAGAGGGCTTGTTTAGTCAACCCTTGGACTTCCTTGAGCAACTTGGGGATCTTTCTTGAAATGTTTTGAGAAATATGGGATGGAAAATTTTTGGGTACAACATGATGTTTTTGTCTCCAAATCCTGACCAACTCATAGATGTCAACGCCGTCAAAATCTTCATATCCCACAACCCGGTGCCTACATTGCTAGGAGATATCCTACACTCTTTCACACTCGCACAATGAGGAAAAGAGGTGTCCTTATGTGTTGCACTCCTCTCTTGGAAAGATGGTTTATTTCGCATCTTCCCCAATCTATATTAAAAAATGAGCAAGGTTCAAGGTGGTCACAAAGGTTGATGACACTCACATTCAGACATTCATTGGTGCTCCCGGTCCAAAGAGAATGTTATCATTGTCGACCATTGTGTAAAATTTCCTAATGCCCCTTTACTTGGAATTAGTGGAGGTATTACCTAAAACCCATGTTTAGCCTTAAGACAGTTTGGTTACGCCCGAAGGGATGGCCCGCACGAGATGCTGATTCAAGGTTTGGTATTTGACTACGACAACGACGATCAAGGTCTTTGCCAGAGATTTATCCGAGCTTGGAGGATGTTAAACAAGGTGGATAGAAAGACTTTGGGGCATAAAAATTCCATCCCTCTTGAGCCTTACCTCAAATGGGTATGAACCCGCACTCAGAGTCTTATGATACCTTACCCCTCTATTCTTCCGGTAATCATTGAGCCTGTCATGGGGGAGATATTCCATACACTATCCTACATCCTGACATGCCCACATCTCTTGAAGACCTACAAAGGGATTGGATACAACTTAAAGGAGAGTGAGATACTTTCGAAGCCCAATTCTACGCAAGCGAGAAGAAGGTTTTGTACCTCACTAGGATACTTCATGAGGAGCAGATTCTGAATGCCTACATTGCACCGAAGAGGATGCACACTACCTTTTTATCTTAGAGTTGCTTGTATTTGTTTTTCCAAATAAGGCATTATTATACTCAAGCTTTAACTTATAAATATAACGTGTGTTTTCTTTTGGTCTAAAAAAAATTCGAATCTTTGAAATCCTTGAAAACATTGCATATGCAGATACCATTCATCATAACATAAGCAGGTTTTTTGCAACAAGTCTCCTCATCTCTCTACTGTTAATTTCAGTAAGATGGATCTCGAGCAAACAGTGAAAGACCTCCAAGCTCAGAATACACGGTTTTAACAGTTGCTCTTGACCCTAGCCGAGGGATAAGAAGAGTTGAAGACTTTGCTAGTTGAGGAGAGGAAAAAGAAAACAAAAAAGGTAATCGGAGTCTTAAACATGGGAAGAAGATTTCATGGGCAGACAAGAAGGACCTTAGACTTTGCAACAACATCCAGTGAAAAAGAAAATCAGGAGGGGAAAGGCAAGGAAATAGTTGTCCCGTCAGAATCGGAGGAGGGAGAGGAAGAAGAGGACTACTCTGAAGAACAATACCCTCCAGCTAATGACAAGTATAAACATCTCGAGGAGCGGCTGAGTGCGATGGAAATCCAAAAGGTGCCTGGCTTGGACTTTGAGTAATTGGGTTTAGTGTCGGGGATTATGATCCCTCCGAAATTCAAAGCACCTGTGTTCGCCAAATATGATGGAGTTTCATGCCCTAAAATGCATCTCTGGTCATATGTGAGGAAAATCCAACCCCATACCGCTGATAAAGACTTATGGGTGCACTTCTTCCAAGATACTCTGTCAGAAATAAACTTGACTGGTTTTACCAACTAGAAAGAGCCAACGTTCACAATTGGGAAGATCTCGCTACAGCCTTCTACAAACAATACCAATCAGTGCTGATCTTGCGCCTACCCTTACTCAACTCCAGAGTATGGTCATGGTTTCTAATGAAGGTTTCAAAGACTATGCACAAAAATAAAGAGACTTGGTTGGAAGAGTTCAACCCCCTCTATCTGAGAGATAATTGGTAGACATGTTCTTGGCCACCTTGTCTGGTCCATTCTTCAATCATTTAATTGGAAGTTCATCTGCAGGCTTTACTGAACTAATATTGACCGGAGAAAGGGTAGAAGCCGGTATAAAGAATGGAAAGATTCAGAAAGATACATCTTCTTCTACAACTGTAAGGAAGCCTTTCATCAGGAAGAAAGAGGTGGTTGATGTATATCTGCAAAGAAAACAAGATAAGGCCAAACGCCGACCAATGGTGGGGGCTGTTATGATTCCTAAGCCTGCTTCTAATCAGCAAAGAAATAATCAAACAAGGATGGAAAGTCTGGTGTTGTACCCCAAAATTTTCCCTCCTACTTATCAAGAATTTTCTCACAATATCTCCTTTGGATCAAGACTGCATTTGGTTTGGTCAGCTCAAGGCACCTCCTCAAGCACTGATGACTGAAAATTAGGGATTGAGATTGCACAAGTATTTTTGAACTTCCAATGCCCCATATGACTTTCATGGATCATTATGGACCCCCAAGATTACTCATGTCAAGTTTCAAGCTTTGGATCACATTTTTGATTAGTCAATTGAACAGTTGACCTAAAAATCAGTTGTATTGGGGAAAAAGTCAAACATAGCCAATTTATAGTCAAACTTCATAATTTTTTATCCGCATCAACATTTTAGACTCATATGTATCATTTGATCAAGTTTGGACCACAATTCCTCAAGAAATTTGATCAAATCATCAAAAGGGCAAAATGGTCAAAATTAGGGTTTTGATTGGGAAAGGGCAATTTCTGGTTTTTTGACCTAGAAAATGATCAATTGGGTTAAGGAATGATCTCAAGAGTCCAATTGCATCACTTTTACCTAATGACATGATTCAAAACACTACAAATCCATTGGATTGACAGATGAATTTTTCAATCAACTGATCAAAAGTCAATTGTATACTGAAAAGTCAAACTTTGACTTTTTGGTCAAAATCAAATGCCAAAGATCATAATTCATAAAAACATATAAAAATATGAAACTTTTTCATCAAGAAATCAAGAATTCAAGATTTTATTTTGGAAAGATAAAATTTCTTAACTTAGAAATTTTTCTAAGTATAGAAAATTTCTTATTTTTTCATAACTTTGAGCCAAATTTTCACCATGATGCAAAATGATTCAAGAGAAACTTCCAAAATGAAAGTTGTAAATCTCCATGAATATGAAACTTTTATTCATACAACTTATCCTAAAAATTCTTGGATCTCAAGTTATAATTTTGTGAATACATGCTCATGAACTAAAAACGACTTAGTGAAATTTTGCCCTAGTTAGGCAGATTTTTGACCTAACTTCATGGAAATTTTTCACATAGTTCTAAGGGGAATATTCAAAAGCAATTCAAATATTAGTTGTAGAACACATTGCAAGATTTCCAAAATTTACAAGAACTCCTTGAGATCATTCTTGAGCAAGGAGAATCGAAGAGATGAAATTAGGATTTTATCACTTGAATTTAGGTCATTTTCATGATGAACACAAATGTAAAGCCATGCTAGGCTGCATAATATTTGCTTTGCAGGCCTCAAACTTGTTTGTCACTCATTAATTAAATTCTTACAAAGTTGTTAAGGCTTTGATCCAAGCAAATGAGCTATTATCCAAGTTGCATTTCCATTAATGACACAAAGTGAACACTTCCATTCTTGTAAAGCAAGCTTTTTGCATAAAGTCATTCTTGAGCGTCTAACTTGTTCCCTCTGATCATACTCCATCCACAAAGTCAGAAACAAACTTGTTTAAAGCATGAACTACTCTATCTTAGCAAGTACACAAGCATTGAAACTTGTTTTCTCAAAAATCACATGTTTGGCTTAAGAATGCAAATTCAAATTCTAAGTTGTTACAAGCCTCAAAACCTCTTGCTTATAAGTATACACACTATTTTCAAGTTGACACACGAGAAAGAAGCCCCTAAAACTCACTCAAACTCCCTCTAGCCAGAAATTGTCCCAAAACACCATTGTTGTGCAAGTTCTGACTTTTCATACCAAACTCACATTTCCCTCGTGCATTTCTTGGCCTTTTAGTTTCTAAAGCTTCGTTGCATCAAGACTAACCCATCCTTGTACCTGTTTCATTTCTGTAACACCATTTTCCCTATCTTCCATACCCAAAAACAAAGCATCATAGTTAGACTTCTCCAGGCCATTCCATCCATCCTCAGCTCAAGCCAGCCATTGCACTAGCTTCCTAGAGGTTTAAGGAAGCTAACCTGATCATCATCATTGACTGAAACAAGTTCATTTGCATTTCATGACTTCCAATTTTGAGGTATTTTTCTTGAACTTATATCTCATTACTTAGGCATTGTTAGGCTTATATTTGTGAAGATAAAATGTAGACCTTATGGTCACGAAGCTGTACATATCCATAGTTTACATTTATATGGCTTGAGCTTAGAGAATTTTAGAATTGAAGTTCCTGAAATTTTTAGGGTTTAAATTAGGGCCAGAGAAATTATCACTTATCTTTGACTTTTAGTCTTAGTTATTTACATGGTTAGAATCATGAGGAAGAATGCAACAACTTTCATTTTGTCACTTTCCATTTTTGTTGAGAAATGAAGAAGTTACAGGTACACCGGCTGAAGGTTGAAGATGAAGTCATCAGGACTGGGTTTGCTTTATATATTTATGGTTTTGCCTATATAAACGGATGTATAGTCACTCCAGTGGTAAAGCGCGCGCCTGTTCACCATATGGTCCTGGGTTCAAGCCCCAGCGAGACCATTTTGGCTTTTTTTCCAATTTTTTGACATTCTTTGATTGTTTGTTTGCAGGCACTGGGCCCTTTGGGCCTGACATTCTTTTTTTTTTATTATTATTTTTGCTAACATACCCACTGTTTACTTGTGACACCACTCTGGCCCATTTTATTTTTTATTTATTTATTTATTTCTTTTTCTTTTTTTAAATTTATTTTCTAAAATACCAAACAAATCATAAAATGTATAAAAAATATAGATTTATATTTTGACATAATTTGAATATCTTTCCACATAAAAAAAATTATTTTATTCACCATGCTTTATTTACTTTATTAATTTCCTTGTAAATATTAAAAGAAAGCTAGGTTATTATTTATCTAAATATATTTATTTTAATGTTAAAAAATACCAAAAATAATTCATCATACAACAATCTATTTTTAAGACAAAAATATAAAAATACAAATAAAAATACTTTTTCTTTAAACTTATTTTCTTTTAATCAACTAAAAAATAGATTTAGGGTTTCATCCAAAAAAAATCTTTTCTTAATTAAAATCCTTTCTTAAATTAATTACTTTTCTTAACTAACTTAAGTTAATTTAATTTAATTACTTTTTTTCTCTAGCTAGGTTAAAATCAAAACCCTCTTCCTTAAGAAACCAAACAAAAAATCTTTTTTTTTCTCTTACAATTCTTGCATATTTTATTCATCTTGTATGTTATTTATTCCAATTCTTGTACATATTCAATTTGGTTGTAATAGATTAATTAGGTTTATATTATTGCAATCCCAATTCATAAATTGTATACCCCCTCCCATAAATGTTGTAATAACGTAATAATTTTCGCAATTTATCGCTTTTACATAACATGCTAGTAATTAGGGTTTGTATGGCAAGATAAAAACAATCAAATAGAAAACCCTAATCCAAGATAAAAACAAGCATGAAAATGACACTATTGTACCCCAAAATTTTCCCTCTCACTTATCAAATTTTTTCTCACAAGACCTCTTGGACTCAAGACAGGATTAGGGTTTGGTCAGCTCAAGATACCTCATCTTGCACTGATAACCTAAAATTAGGGTTTGAGTTTGCACAAGGATTTTTGGACCACCAATGCTTCATGTGACCTTCATACATCATCTTGGACGCCTAAGATTACTCATGTTAAGTTTCAAGCCTTGAACCACATTTTTGATCAGTCAATTGGACAGTTGACCTAAAAATCAGTTGTATTGGGGAAAGAGTCAACCATGGCCAATTTACAGTAAAACTTCATAATTTTTTATCCAAATCAACATTTTAGACTCATATGTACAATTTGATCAAGTTTGGATCATAACTCCTCAAGAAATTTGATCAAATCATCAAAAGGGCAAAATGGTCAAAATTAGGGTTTTGACTGAGAAAGGGCAATTTCTGATTTTTAACCAAACCAATGACCAATTGGGTTCAAACATGATTTCAAGGGTTCAATGGCATCATCTTGACCTAAGTACATGGTTCAGAAGATCTCAAGTTCATTGGATTGACAGATGAATTTTGCAGTCAACTGATCAAAAGTCAACTGTACATTGAAAAGTCAAAGTTTGACTTTTTAGTCAAAATCAAGTGCCAAGGGTCATAATTCATCAAGATATGTCAAAATATGAAACTTTTTCACCAAGGAAACCAATTTTTAAAATTAGGGTTTTGAATTTGAAAAATTTCACAACTTAGAATTTTTCTAAGTATGGAAATTTTCTTATTTTTCCCAACTTTCCACCACTTTTTCACCATGATGCAATTTGATTAAAAGAAAACTTCCAACATGAACGTTTTATTCCTCCATGAAATCTACAACTTTGCTTCACAAACTTTTCCCAAAAGATGCTTGGATCTCAAGTTATGAATTTGTGAATATAGGTCCATGAACTTCTTAACTTAGTGAAAATTTGCCCTAACTTAGGCAGTTTTTTGACCCAACTTCATGGACATTTTTCACCTAGTTCCAAGAGGTATCTCAAAATTCATTTCAATTATGGATTATAGAGCACATTTCAAGCTTTCCAAAATGTCCAAGAACTCTCCAAGATCATTTTTGGTTATGGAGAATCAAAGAGGAGAAGTTGGCATTTTATCACTTTTGTTCAAGCCATTTTTACATGAGATCAAGTTGCAAATAAGATCTATGTTGATTGTACATTGCTTTATAGGTCCTAAACTCACTCTACACTCCATAATTGAATGCAAACTCAGATTTTAAAGGTTTTATTTTCACTTTTGAAGCATTGTACAAGAGATGTTTCCATTTTTGGCCAAAAGGTTACAATGCCATTTTCATAAAGGTGAGTTTTGCAACTTTGTCCATCTTGAGCCTTGGACCTGTCCCTTTGATGCAAACAATTTCCACAGGACTCAAGCAATGTATAATAACTCTTATCAGCCCTTGAGGTAGCCAGTACAGGCATGTTGCATTTGTCATTTCACTTTACTTAAAATCCAAGAAAAGTTACAAAAGGTGCTAGAACTTGTACAGCTAGGGAGGTTTGACCTTTGTTTCATTTCTATACATATTCACAAACTTATCACAAGCCAGAAGACGACTGCTTAGCGTCCAAAACACTCTAAAACTGAAAAACTTCATTTTTCTGCAAAACATACAGATTTCTGCAAAACCATAGCCATTTCATTTTTGGCTCGTGCGTTTTTTGTTTCAACACTTCAAACACCTTCCATATGTCCTACCAAAGCTATCCAAGCCCTTGCTCTGCTTCTGTAAGCTTTGTTTCAGCCATTGCCATTTTCAAATTTGGAGCTTGCAACATGACTTATACAGAAACTTCTGGCCATCCACAAAGCAAACTAGGCATTGGAATAGCTTGAAGGAAGTTCAAGGAAGCTCACACGATCCTCAGGCCTCCCTCAAATCCCCCACATTGTCATATCCAAATCCAACTGAAGGAGGTATTTTTCAAAACTTTATCTCTCTATTTAGGCATCCTCAAGCCACGATTTGTGAAGAAAAGGTAGTCTATAACATGGTGAAGCTGTACATATGCATACTTGTCATTTATATTAACTGTGCTATGAGAATTTGAAGCTTGAAGTTCCTGGATTTTTTAGGTCATGAATTAGGGCTGAAAAAATTCTCTCTGATCTTTGAGAGTTAGGTTATGAATTTTATATGGTTGGAATCGTGAGATTAAATGCTACATGTTTCATGTTATGGGTTTTCGTTTTTGTGCAAGCATTAGCAAGTTACAGATTTGAACCATAGAACGCGCGAAGGAGAAGAAGCTGGAGGACAGGGACGAAACCATGGGCTTTTTGGCGCGCCTGGCCTTTTTGTTTTTACTTTTTGCACCTCCTAGATTACTTTTGCACCCCCCTGACTATTTTCTTATATTTTTTCATTTTCTTGCATATTTTTATATTTATTACTTGCATTTATTTTTTCTAATGATAAAAAATACCCAAAAATAACTTATTTATTTCCACACTTTTATTTTATTTTTTCATTATTTTTTGGCATAAAAAAATAGTTTATTAGGATAATATACTATATTTTCTTAAATAAATTGTAAATATATTTAAAAATATTATACATTTTTATTATGTTATTTATAGACATAAAATATTTATTTTCATACATATTTTAATTTTTAATATTTGTACATAATATTATTTATTATTTTCTTGTACAAAAAAATGGACAAAATAATAATATAGAACATATATTTTATTTTAATTGAAAATTAGGGTTTCACCCTTTCAAAAATAATAATATTTTTTCTCTTATTTTTAGGGCTTAAATAAATCATTTTTCTCATATAAAAATCAAATACAAAACATTTCATTTGCATTTCATTTTAATATTTTTATATTTATTTAATGCGCACAATATTCAATTGGGTTGTAATAGTATTTTTAGGGTTTATTTTGTGCAATATCCCCATTCAAAAACTTGTATCCCCCCTCCCATAATAATTGTTGTAATAGCTTAGTTTACATTTACGTAATTTATCGCATTTATACCATGTTTAGTAAACTAGGGTTTGTATGACAAGACCAAAAACAAAACAAATAGAAAAGACCTAATCCAAGATAAATCAAAATGCATGAAAAATGACACACACTGCACACAAGTACCCTTAGGGTTTCTCCCACTTGGTTGCCTAAATAAAAATGGCCATGTTACGCATGCGAAGTATCTTGGCAAAACAAAACAAAATAAGATCATAGTCCCTCGATGACGCTATCAAAAGGTTGCCTAAACAAAGATTATCTTGGTCCCTAAAAATTGCTAAGATACTTAGCAACATTGCTATCATGGTCATACGATGACCCACGCCCGTCCCGTTTACATCCAAAGATAGGGTTGCTTACCAAATCAATGGTAAGTCAACAATGTCAAAGGAATAAAAATGCACAAGAAAGACATTTGAGTAGGTAGATAACTTCTAGTTACTTGATCAATTTCAAAATAATCCTTGCTATTTTCAAAAACAAACACACACATTTCAAAACATCTTACAAAACATTGAAACATTTTTCAAAAGACAAACATCTTTGTATACATTCTTACGAACGAGAATCATTACAAAGATCGCCTAAACAATGACCTCTTTTCAAAATACTTTCAAAACCACACAAAGCACCATTGAAAACAATTTCAAAGCAAAGCAAGTGATCTAAAACAAGTAACTAAGAGCCCATGGAAAACCATGGATGAAAAGGGTGCTAACACCTTCCCTTTTCATAATCTACCCCCCGAACTCAAGAAAACATCTCAAAGGTCTTTCCTGTGCTTTTTTACCTTTCCTTTTGGATAAAAGAAAAGTCGGTGGCGACTCTTGCTAACCGCAACATTTTCAAACACAAACGCAAAACCTCAAGTCAGTTCTCCCACCGCATCACAGACACCCTTTGCACACAAGCACCCCTAGGGTTATCCCATTTGGGTGCCTTACAAAAATGGCCATATTACGCATGTAAGGTATCTTAGCAAAAACAAACAAATACAAGATCATAGTCCCTCGATGACGCTATCTAAGTTGCCTTACAAATGATCTTAGTCCCTTAAAAAGAATGCTAAGATGCTTTTAAACATTGCTAATCATGGTTATACGATGACCCACACCCGCCCCGTTTACATCCAAAGATAGGGTTTCTTACCAAATCAATGGTAAGACAACAATGTCAAAGGAAAATAAAATGAACAAGAAAGACATTTGAGTAGTTGGATTACTCCTAATTACTTTTTCCATTTTAAAACAAACACCTTTGCTATTTTCAAAACAATCACATACACTTTCAAAACATCTTACAAAACTTGAAAACATTTTCAAAAGATCAAATATCTTTTTATACATTCTTACGAACAAGAATCATTACAAAGATTGCCTAAACAATGGCCTCTTTACAAAATACTTTTCAAAAACCACACAAATCACAGTTTCAAACAAAAGCAAGTGATCTAGCAAGTAACTAAGAGCCCATGGAAAACCGTGGATGAAAAGGATGCTAATACCTTCCCTTTTCATAATCTACCCCCCGAACTCAAGAAACAATCTCAAAGGTCTTTCCTGTGCTTTTTCACCTTTCCTTTTAGATAAAAGAAAAGTCGGTGGTGACTCTTGCTAACCGCAACATTTGCGGTAAAACGTGAAACCTCAAGTCAGTTCTCCCACCGTATCACATCCAGTCAGGCAGTTCACTAGAATTAACATGACCCCATCTCAAGTATTTACGCATCTGCGAAGATCCAATTTGGTGACCTTGAAAGAAGCTCCGAAAAAACCCAACACAACATCACCTAACTATCATCCCAATGGCCGTTGTGCATACCACTCTAAAAGTCCTGGTCACGATACTAATAACTGTTGGGCTCTAAAGAACAAAATACAAGATCTTATTGAAGCAAAAGAAATTGAGTTCGATGCGCCTGGAAAGCCAAATGTCATTTCTGCCCCTATGCCCAGACATGGTCACAATACCAATGCCATTGAAGAAAGATTGTTTGTTACTTCAATTGATGAACTCATGACCCTGCTTCTGACTATTAAAATGAATTTGTTAAATGCCGGTATGTTCTCGAGCTGTGATGAAGTTTTCCATCTCTGTTTGTCCTCACCAACCGGATGTCCTTTGTTGAAAGTAGGCGTTCAGTTCCTAATAGATAACAAAGAATTTTTTTTTGAAAAGACTCCTGTCCCACCTATTCATTTTGAAGATGTTTCTATCATTACCATTTCCGTCAATTCTTCCAGGGTCTCCACCAAAAGACCCGTTAGGATTACATCAGTTCCAAAAGCAACTCCTTTAATAATCACAATGCCTGGACCAGTCCCACATGCGTCATACAAAACCATACCATGGAATTATGGAGGGGATGTCTACTACCATGGTATCAAGAAATACTAGCCAGCCAACGAAGATTTAAATTCTGAGAAAGTGGATTCCGACGTCAGTAATATTACAAGGACTAGCAAAATTACCCGAAGTGGTAGGATCTTTTCTCCAGAAATTGCTCCCCCAAAAGCAGCTTTTGGACCCGTAATCATTCCTGTTGTTGCTCCCCCAAAAGTTGTTCCAGGTCCTACAATTATCTCCAACAATACTCCAATTGACAAATCCGTTACAACCCCTGTAATCATTCCTACGGACACTCCTGCTGCCGAGTTAACTGAGACTCGAGGGAAAAATATTTTGATCGAGCCTGTCCGGATGAAGGCTCAGTCATTGACTATCCCTGAGACCTCCAAGAAATAAATGGAGGAGATCCTAAAAATTATAAAGAGAAGCGACTACGATGTAGTTGAATAACTGGGGAAAACTCCCTCTAAAATCTCCATGCTGGCATTACTATTATGTTCTGAGGTGCATGCAAAAGCCTTTGTAAAATTCTTAAAATCCGCCCATGTGCCTCAAGAGACCTCTGCCGATCAGTTCCAAGACTGCGTAGCCAGCCTAACTAAGGACAATGGTTTAGGTTTTTTAGATGTTGATCTAATTCTGAAGAGAAGGAATCATAATGAGGCATTGCATGTCTCAATGGAATGTAGGGGCACAACTCTGGCTCATGTTTTGGTGGACACTGGCTCATCTCTGAATGTATTACCTAAAAAATCTCTTGATAGACTCGACTGCGAAGGACTGACATTAAAGCCAAGCAACATAGTAGTAACGGCTTTTGACGGTTCGAAAAGGATGGTACATGGGGAAGTGGATATCCCCATAAAGGTTGGAACCCAAACTTTCAATTCAACTTTTTATGTAATGGACATCCGCCCTTCATACTCCTGCCTTATAGGCCGACCATGGATCCACAATGCTAGCGCTGTTACTTCTACGTTGCACCAAATGTTGAAGTATCCAGTTCAAGGGAAGATTATCACCGTTCATGGAGAGGAAGAATACATGATCAGCCATCTCAATTCCTTCTGATATGTGGAATTAGATGGTGAATTTATTGAAACTCCATTTTAACACTTTGAAGAGGTCCCCCAAGATGTGGCAGTGACCAAAGATGTGTCTCAGGTTCCCAAGATTACAAGGCCTCCACTCCGGATGTCATCTCTGAAGGATGCCAAAGCAGTGGTAGAAGAAGGAGGGTGCACTATTTGGGGACAGCTCCCAGATATCCCATATAAGTTTGACAAGGTTGGCCTAGGTTTCACTTCAAGTGCTCAAAAGGCTATAAGTTGTGCTCGTGCTGGAGGACCACCCTAGAAGATCATCAAATGTGAAGTCAACGCAGTAGAAGATGGTGAAGATGGCTGCAACCTGGAGGATTGGATCTTCCCAACAGTCAATGAAGGGCTCAGCAATTGGGAGGCTAGAGACTTTGTCCCGATCACCTTTATCCCACAGTAATTTATCTTTACATTTTGTTGGATCTGTAATAATTGAAACAATTCGCACTCTTAAAACCTTGTGTCTTACCCAAGGCACAATGGTCCATTTGTAAGGGTTATTATCTCATTTTCATATGACATCAATGAATCATGGACGTTTTCACATACAAACTTTTGTGCTCATTGTTTTTCTTTTACACTTTTATTTTCTTTCAAAGATAGCTATACCCTTACACACACCCACACTCACAATGCAGGTATACATCCATTCGGGATCCCATGGGTAACGATACTGTTATGGCCTTTTGTGACTGAGAATCTAATCTACCAAGCCGAAGATGAAGGTGAGGAAGATTGTGAAGTACCAGGGGAACTTTCCAGACTGCTACAACAAGAAGAGAGAACAATTCAACCTCACGAGGAAACTGTGGATACGATCAACCTAGGTACTGAAGAAGACAAAAAAGAGGTCAAGGTGGGTGCCAATCTGGAACCCAGTATCAAGGAGCATCTGATTTAGTTGTTGCACGATTATGTTGAAGTCTTTGCCTGGTCATATGAAGACATGTCGGGACTTGATGCATACATTATGGTATATAGTTTGCCTACAAGAGAAGATTTCCCTCTAGTAAAGCAAAAGGTTCGCCGCATGAGACCTGATATGTCATAAAAGATTAAAGAAGAAGTCATGAAGCAATTCAACGTTGGATTCTTGGCTGTCACCTCTTATCCCCAATGGGTTACCAATGTTGTTCCCGTACCCAAAAAAGATGGCAAAGTGCGAATGTGTGTGGACTACAGAGATTTGAATAGGGCGAGCCCTAAGGATGATTTTCCACTCCCCCACATTGATATCCTAGTTGAAAATACGGCACAACACAAAGTGTTTTCCTTCATGGACGGATTCTCAGGTTACAACCAAATCAAAATGGCGCCTGAGGACATGGAGAAAACAACATTCGTCACACAATAGGACACATTATGCTACAAGGTAATGCCATTCGAACTAAAGAACGCTGGGGAAACCTATCAGTGTGCCATGGTAGCTCTATTTCACGACATGATACATCACGAAATAGAGGTCTACATGGAAGATATAATAGCCATATCTCAAACAGAGGAAGAGCATCTTGATCACTTACAAAAACTGTTCGAGAGACTGAAGAAGTACAAGCTGAGGCTGAATCCTAACAAATGCACATTTGGATTACGATTTGGTAAACTCCTCGGCTTTATCGTCAGCACAAAGGTATCGAGGTCGATCCTACCAAAGTTAAAGCAATACAAGAGATTCTCGCTCCTCGTACTGAGAAGGAAGTCAGAGGATTCTTGGGATATTTGAACTATATTTCCAGATTCATTTCTCACCTGAAAACTACTTGTGAGCCAATCTTCAAACTATGGAAGAAAGATCAAGTAGTCAAATGGAATGATGAATGCCAAGTTGCTTTTGACAAAATCAAAGAATACTTACAAGAGCCTCTTGTGTTGATGCCACCAGTCGAGGGAAGACCATTAATCATGTATCTAATTGTTTTAGAAAATTCAATGGGGTGTGTATTAGGACAGCATGACGAGTCTGGCCGAAAATAACACGCTATTTATTACCTAAGCAAAAAGTTTACTGACTGTGAAACAAGATATTCACTGCTCGAGAAAACTTGTTGCGCTCTGGCATGGGCTGCTCGCCGACTAAGACAATATATGTTGACTCATACTACCTTGTTGATATCTAAAATGGATTAAAATACATCTTCGAGAAGCCTGCTCTTTCTGGGAGAATAGCGAGATGGAAAATGATCCTAACAGAGTACGACTTACAGTATACTACCCAGAAAGTAATAAAGGGAAGTGTATTAGCCGATCACCTTGCTCACCAAGCTGTAGAAGACTACCAATCCATAAAATTCAAATTTCCGGATGAAGACATCATGACATTAGACAATTGTGAGGAATTAAGGCCATATGACGGACCTGAACAAGGATCCCGATGGACCCTATTCTTTGATGGAGCATCCAATGTACTTGGCAATGGTACTAGTGTTGTACTCATATCTCCTAAAGGATGTCATACTCCCTTTATTGCAAGACTCTACTTCAATTGTACAAACAACATGGCAGAATATGAAGCGTGCATCTTTGGTCTCAGAGCTTCCATAGACTTGGGGATCAAATCTTTGGATGTATTCGGAGATTCAGCTTTGGTTATCAGCCAGATCAAAGGGGAATGGGACACCAAACACCCAAACCTTATCCCTTAAAAAGAACATGTTTTGACATTGCTACCACATTTTGAGAAGATTACCTTCGAGCATTTCCCGTGAGAAGAAAATCAGCTAGCAGATGCTCTAGCCACAATGTCATTTATGTTTAAACTTAATTTTGATAAAGAGGCTCCCCAAATCGCCATCGAACGAATGGAGGAACCAGCGCACTATCACGAGATTAATACTGAAGAAGTAGTGGACCAGCCTTGGTTTCACGAAGTCAAAAGGTATCTCGAGGCTCAAAAATACCTAGAAGGAGCTTCAATCAATGATAAGAAGTTCTTAAGGAGATTCTCTGCTAAATTTCTCCTTAGTAATGGCATCCTGTACAAACGTAATCATGACTCTGTGTTACTTCGATGTGTAGATAAGGTTGAAGCTGAAAGGTTCGTGGCTGAATTGCATGAAGGCACTTTTGGCACCCATTCCAATGGGCATACGATGGCAAAGAAAATCCTACGGGCATGCTATTACTGGTCTACCATGGAAGCAGAATGCTATCAACACTCTCGAACCTTCCACAAATGTCAGATTTATGCTGACAAGGTGCACGTACCTCCGATTCCTCGGAATGTCTTGACGGCTCCTTGGCCCTTTGCTATGTGGGAAATTGATATTATTGGGTAAATCAAGTCGACAACCTCCAATGGACACCGCTTCATCCTAGTGGCCATTGACTATTTTACAAAATGGGTGGAGGTAGCTTCCTTTGCTTCCGTTACCAAGAATGTTGTTTCCCTTTTCATCAAGCAAAATCTCATTTGCCGGTACGGTATCCCGGAAAGGATCATCACTGACAATGGTACAAATCTCAACAACACTATGATCACCGCATTGTGCGAGAAATCCAAGATTTAGCATCACAATTCTTCTCCCTATCAGCCAAAGATGAATGGTGTTATCGAAGCTGCAAATAAAAACATTAAAAAGATCATACAGAAAATGACAGTCACATACAAAGACTGGAATGAGATGTTACCATTCGCTCTCCATGGGTATCGTACCACGGCTCTCACATAAACCGAGGCAACACCTTATTCTCTGGTTTACGGCATGGAAGTTGTCTTGCCTATCGAGGTCCAGATCCCCTCTCTAAGGACTATGAAGGATGCAGGGCTGAACGAAGACGACTGGATCCAGACTCGACTTGATCAACTGAACTTGATTGATGAGAATAGACTTACTGCTATTTTCCATGGTCAAATTTATCAAAAACTGATTATCAAGGCTTTAAACAAAAAGGTCAGACGCCAAGTGTATCAAGTTGGGGATCTGGTAATCAAGCGCATCATACTGCCACAAGGTGATCCAAGGGGCAAGTGGACTCCTACCTATGAAGGACCATTTGTAATCAAAAGCATTTTCTCTGGTGGGGTAATGATCTTGACCACCATGGATAGTGACGACCTGTCGCATCCTACGTACGCGGACATAGTCAAAAGATACTACGCATAAGAGACCCGCTAGGTTGACATACCTAGGCAAAACAAGGGCATCCCGGAGAACCAAAACGGTTCGGAAAAAAATTAGGGATAAAACAAAATCTGTACACCCAGCAAGTTGAAAACCCGAAAGGGCGACTTAGGAAAAAAAGGGTTTCCCGGTGGACTGAAAACCCGAAAGGGCGGTCCAGGAAAAAGTTAGGGAATTAAAGCGTATGACTATGTCCCGTTGGATCACTTTAGGGACAACCTTTGACTTCCACTGACAAACTCAGATTTTCTGATCAATTCAATTATCTTCGGACAAGGCAACAAATAGACAAGATGCTCAGAGATACGAAGGTTGTAGCAGAATGGAAACCCCATGAGATTTTTACACATAGCTATCTTTTCTTTGTATCAAAATTTTCATTTTTTTACGACGGCATTCTCTTACTAGAATGTTTGTTTCCTTGTACAAAAATGCTTACTCAAACTCAATACAAAGATATCTCTTTGAAAGTGCAAAAACTATCTGTTTTTTCTTTACGCTTGTATTTTGTTTGCAAAAACGTCCAATGATCCATTGTTGAACACATGCATTTGAACATAATTATTGTTTACAAATGAACAAAATGAAAAAGGCAATTCCCGATAGGTTGAAGGGATAGGGAAATACCTCTAGGCTATTCCATAAGAAATCCCCCGCAGTACGTCGTTTAAATCCCCAGCAGAACAAAGCTTCAAACTATCAACCCCCGGTAGAAATCATCCAATTTCTCCAAACATTTTAAGTAACACATGGCATTTCCCTTACAACAGAGTTTATTTCTCTAAACAGAAATTCATCAAAACTTCGACTTCAAGACATGAAGACTTACATATCCTCAACAACAATCATGGATTTATTTTCCTTAATCCAACAGCAGTGCAGCAGGTTTAAGCTCACATATGCATACATCACATTCATATATCATAAACATTGATAATACTAACACATACAACATAATCCCACTATGCATACATTTCATGAACCATGAATTTCCATTTTAGCTAACATTTCACCCTTTTCAAGATAAGGTTAACAGCTACCATTAACAATATTCAAAATCTTTTGATAGACTTCAGATACGCACCAAATATGGATGTCATCCTGATACTCATTCAGATGCAACCTTCAGATACAATTCAGATACGCACTAGATACAGATGCCATTCTGATACTCATTCAGACTCATCCTTTTGATACAGTTCAGATACGCTCCAAACACGGATGCCATTCTGATACTCATTCAGACTCAACTTTCAGATAAAGTTCAGATACGCACCAGATACAAATTCCATTCTGATGCTCATTCAGACTCAACTTTCAGATACACTTCAGATACGCACCAGACACGAATGCCATTCTAATACTCATTCAGACTCAACCTTCAGATACAGTTCAGATACGCTCTAGACACAGATGCCATTCTGATACTCATTCAGATTTAGTCTTCAGATACAGTACAGATACGCTCTAGACACGGATGTCATTCTGATACTCATTCAAACTCAACTTTCAGGTACAGTATAGATACGCTCCAAACGCGGATGCCATTCTGATACTTAGTCAAAGCCTCTTCCAGATACAACTCAGATACGCTCCAGACACGGATGCCATTCTGATAATCAGTCAAAATCATCTCCCAGACACAGTTCAGATACGCTCCAGACACGGGCGCCATTCTGATACTCATTCTTTCAACTTACAAATTATAATTCAACAATCACTTTTGGATGTCATCTACAAGCCCATCTCCAACAACATTCTAGAACCTCTCCAAATGGCATCTTTAAGCCCATTCCCTCGACTCTCATATCACTGAATGAAAATTTCAAGGCACTCTAGTGTCCAATCATCTTCCACCTTCGAGTCACGAATGGAAAAACTTGCCAATCTAACTCTCCGGGCATAAGAAGATTGAACAAGGTCAATTTTTGTACCCCAAAATTTTCCCTCTCACTTATCAAGAATTTTCTCACAAGATCTCATTGGGTTCAAGACTGCACTAGAGTTTGATCAACTCAAGACACCTCATTATGCCTTGATGACCAAAATTAGGGTTTGAGTTGGCACAAGGATTTTTGGATTATCAATGCTTCATATGTCTTTCAAGGATCATTATGGACCCCCAAGATTACTCAAGTCAATTTTCAAGCTTTGGATCACACTTTTGATTGGTCAATTGAACAGTTGACCTAAAAATCAGTTGTATTAGAGAAAAAGTTAACCATAGCCAATTTACAGTCAAACTTCATAATTTTTTATCCAAATCAACATTTTAAACCCATATGTATCATTTGATAAAGTTTGGACCATAATTCCTCAATAAATTTGATCAAATCTCCAGAAGGGCAAAATGGTCAAAATTAGGGTTTTGACTAGGAAAGGGCAATTTCTGATTTTTGACCTAGAAAATGGTTAATTGGTTTAAGTCATGACCTCAAGAGTCCAATTGTATCATTTTTACCTAATGACATGATTCAAAACATTGCAAGTACATTGGATTGACAGATGAATTTTGTAGTCAACTGATCAAAAGTCAACTGTAAACTAAAAAGTCAAACTCTGACTTTTTGGTCAAATTCAAGTGCCAAAGATCATAATTCATCAAAACATGTCAAAATAGGAAACTTATTCATCAAGAAATCAAGAAATTAAGATTTCATTTTGAAAAGTCAAAATTTCTAAACCTATAAATTTTTCTAAGTGTTGAAAATTTCTTATTTTTTCATAACTTTGAGCAATTTTTTCCATTATGATACAAGATGATTCAAAGGAAACTTCCTAAATGAGAGTTGTATGAAATCTACAACATTTCTTCACACAACTTCTCCTAAAGATTCTTGGATCTCAAGTTATAATTTTATGAATACATGCTCATGAACTAAAAAAGACTTAGTGACATTTTGCCCTAATTAAGAAGATTTTTTTACCTAACTTCATGGAAATTTTTCACATAGTTCCAAGGGAAATATTCAAAATCAATTCAAAGATGAGTTGTAGATCACATTTCAAGATTTCCAGAATGTCCAAGAACTCCTTGAGATCATTCTTGAGTAGGGAGAATCGAAGAGATGAATTTAGGGTTCCATTCTTGTTTTTCAAAGCCATTTTAATGATGAACATTGCCTCCAATCTTCAAGCATGCTATACAAATCTCAATTTGCAGGCTTCTAACTTGACTTTCACTCCATAATTAAGTGTTTTCACAGCTGTTGGAAGCTTTAATCCAAGCATTCAATGCATTGTACAAATATAATTCCATTTTGGGAAGAAAGGCAACATTGCCATTTTAGAAAAGCAAGCTTTATGCAAAGTCAGCTTGCATTGAGCCTTGCATTTGTTCTTTCTGCACAAACACACTCTACACAATCAGAACAAGCATTTTTAAAGGTTTCAGCCACCCTACAAGACTTGTACCTTACATTGAAACCATGCTTGTTAACTTTGCTTTAAAAACAAGTAACCAAGCCATAACATGTGAGTTTAAAATTATGAGTTGTGACAAGCCTCAAAATCTCTTGCTTATAAGTATACACACTATTTGCAAGTTGACACATGGATGCTAGTGCCTTGAAACTATCTCAAACACTCAAAAACCATAAACCTATTCAAGAACACCATTAGCACACAGTTCTGAACCAAAACTCATGATCTTCATTTCCACTCGTGCGTTTTGAAAACTAATCACTCAAACACCTTCTATACATCATACCAAAGCAATCCAGACCCCTGTTTCAAGACTGTAACTCCTCCATCACTATCCACCATTTTCAAATATCAAGCTTGCAGGTTGACTTGAGTAGAGAGATTCAGGGACTTTCAAGGAAAAGTAAGAGTTGGAATACACTTAAGGAGGTCCAGGCAAGATAAACAGATCCTCAGGCCTTCTCAAAAGTTGCTCAAACTCCATTCACGACTCCAGCTGTAAGAGGTAAATTTTCAAACTTCTATCTCTTCATACAAGCATCATTTGATCCTGATTTGTGAAAACAAAGTGTAGATATCATTGCTCATAGTTTCCATTTATATTGACTGTGCATAGAGAATTTTGGATTTGAAATTTCTGAGAAAATTAGGTTTCAATTTAGGGCCAACAAAATTTGTTTTTATCTTTGACATTTAGCTTACATAAGTTATATGGTTGAATTCGTGGGATGAAACACCACAACTTTCATGTTTGACCTTTCCATTTTTATGGAGAAATAAGGAAAATACAGGTGGTCCGGCTAGGCGCGAGGTTGAAGAAGAAGTTGCCTTCAGAAAGCAGTTTCTAATATATATTTATACTTTGATTATATGACCGGATGAAACAGCCATCCTAGTGGCAAGCGCGCGCGTACTAAGTCATGTGTTACCTAAAGGGCGAGGGTTCGAACCAATGTGAACCCCCCCTTTTACATTTTTTCATTTTTCTGATTTCCTAACATCTTTTTTGCAGGCGTTGGGCCCTTTGGGCCTGACACTTTTTTATTTTTGCTAGCATACTTCCCTTCCTACTTTTGGCACCCCCTGGCCCATTTATTTTTATTCACTTTTTTTTTTTCCTTTTAAATATATTTTCTAAAATACCAAAAAAAATCATAAAAAGTATAAAAATAATAGATTTATATTTTGACATAATTTAAATATTTTTCCACATAAAAAAATATTTTATTCATTATACTTTATTTACTTTTATTAATTTCCTTGTAAATTAAATTAAAACTAGATTATTATTTATTTAAATACATTTATTTTAATATAAAAAAAATACCAAAAATATTTCATATCACCACATACTATTTTCAAGACAAAAATATTAAAAAAATACTTTTCCTTTAAACTTATTTTCCTTTAATCAACTAAAATAGATTTAGGATTTTATTCAAAAATCTTTTCTTAATTAAAATCTTTTCTTAATTAATTTCTTTTCTTAATTAACTTAAGTTAATTTAATTTAATTACTTTTTTTTCTATAATTAGGTTTAGGTTAAAACCTCCTTCATACGAAAATCCAAACACAAAAATCTTTTCTTTCAATTTGCATTTGTACTTTATATATTCCTTCAATTATTTGCACAATATTCAATTTGGTTGTAATAGATTAATGAGGTTTATATTATTGCAATCCCCGTTCATAAATTGTATACCCCCCACAAATGTTGTAATAGTGTAATAACTTTAAATTTCGTAATTTATCGCTTTTACATAATATGCTAGTAATTAGGGTTTGTATGGAAAGAATAAAATCAATCAAATAGAAAACCCTAATCCAAGACAAAAATAAGCATGAAAATAACACACTTGCACACAAGCACCCATAGGGTAAAATCCACTTTGCCTTATACAAAATGGCCATATTACGCATGTAAGGTATCTTAGCAAAAACAAGCAAATACAAGATCATAGTCCCTCGATGACGCTATCTAAAGTTGCCTTACAAATGATCTTAGTCCCTCAAAAAAGAATGTTAAGATACCTTGCAATATTTCTAATCATGGTTATACAATGACCCACGCCCGTCCCGTTTACATCCAAAGATAGGGTTTCTTACCAAATCAATGGTAAGACAACAATGTCAAAGGAAAAGGAAATGAACAAGAAAGACATTTGAGTAGGTAGATCCCCCCTAATTACTTGCTCTATTTCAAAACAAACATCCTTGCTATTTTCAAAACAATCACATACACATTCAAACATCTTACAAAAATTGAAAACATTTTCAAAGGATCAATATCTTTGTATACATTCTTACGAACAAGAATCATTACAAAGATTGCCTAAACAATGACCTCTTTACAAAATACTTTCAAAAACCACACAAAGCATAATTTCAAACAAAAACAAGTGATCTAGCAAGTAACTAAGAGCCCATGGAAAACCATGGATAAAAAGGGTGATAATACCTTCCATTTTTATAATCTACCCCCCGAGCCCAAGATTAAATCTCAAAGGTATTTCCTGTGCTTTTTCACCTTTCCTTTTGGATAAAAGAAAAGTCGGTGGCGACTCTTGCTAACCGCAACATTTGCAATCAAACACAAAACCCTCAAGTTAGTTCTCCCACCGTATCACAGATGGATATCACTTCAAAATGTTGATGTTGACCAAAAATCTTGAAGTTTGACTGTATGTGGGCCACAATTAACTTTTAACCTAATACAGTCGATTCTCAAGCATCTGAGCAGTTGACTGAGCAAACTTCTTGTGCAAGGCTTGAAATTTGACATGGAGGGTCTTGAGAACATATTAGGACTATGGAGAGCATATGAGGCCTTTGGATCTCACCCTTCTTTATGAAAATGGAAACCCTAGTTGGAGGTTCATTACTTTAGGAGAGAGTTTGTCTGGTCAACTCTTGAGCATCTTTGAGCAAGTTAAGGGTCTTGATGAGCATATGTTGAGTAAAAGGGGAGGGAAAATTTTGAGGTACAACACTAGGGAAATGATCAAACTTCCTTATCTGCTAGGGAATCTATTGGGGATGATGATCAGGTTAAGCTATCCATTAAGGATATGGAGGTGAACTGCTGGAAGATGCCCAACTCTCTGCCTGTGGGCATCTTAGACTTTCTGAGGAATATATATCTGTTGGGGACGATCTTGTGAAGATAACTCTGTAGAGATAGTTTCATGGATATTACTCTATGGGAATTTATGAATGACTTAAACATTATCCCAACTCCTAGAGTCTTCGATAAATGTTAATCCTATTTTCATGCATATATTTGTAAGTGGTAATCATATTCAAATGCATATGTTCATTCAATATAATCATTGGACGTTTTCGCAAACAAAATAGAGAAAATAAAAAATAGTTTTTTGAAATTGAAACTGATTGCATTGATTTGGAAGATTTATCTATAAAGAGATAGTTTTATACAAAGAGACGAAAGTCATAGTAAGAGGAAATTATCGTAAAAAGAAAAAAAAATTGTATAAAGAGAAATAGAGAAAAATAGCTATGTGGAAATGATCCCATCGAGTTTTAACTCTGCTATTGCCTATATGTCTTCAAGCATATCATCCCTTGTTGTTGAAAGAAGTTGTCTGGATTGATCTGTACCGTTTGAACTAGACGTTGGCAATTATGTTGGTTGTAAGTAGATGATCCACGAGACATAGTCGTACACTTTAATCCCTAACTTTTTACTTGACCGCCCGTTCGGGTTTTCAGTCCATCGGGATAACTTTTTTGCCCAAGCTACCTTTTCAATTTTTGACTTGTCGGGTGTACAATTTTTTTATATATATCCCTAATTTTTGCCCGAACCCTTTTGGTTTGTCGGGATGCCCTTATTTTTTCCTAGGCCAATCAACCTAACGGGTCTCTTTTTCATGCGTAGTATTTTTTAACTATGTTTGTGTTCACAGGGTGTGGAATATCTTCACCGTCTATGGTGGTATGTATCATAGCACCGCCAGGGAATATCTTCTTAATCAAAAATGGACCTTCGTATGTGGGAGTCCATTTTCCCCTAGGATCACCTTGTGGTAAGATGATGCACTTTATTACCAAACCACAAACCTGATACAAATGAGGTTTGATCTTCTTGTTAAAGGCCTTGATCATGCGCTTCTGATACATCTAACCATGTTGTTGGTACAGTCAAAACAAAATCTGACGGTGAAGGGCGTATGAAAACCCTTGGGAGAGACGATCACAATATCAATTCCATTACCAAGCGCGTTGGAAGCTCCATCAAAAACCATAGTCCATCGAGATCCTGATTCAGGTCCTTCATGCGGTCCAGGTTCTTAATAATTAGTAACTAGCATAATATTCTCATCCGGGAACATAAATTCATAGTCTGATAGTTGTCTACAGCTTGATGAGCGGAATGATCTTCCAGTATACTTCCTTTGATTGCTTTCTGAGTGGTATACTGAATTTCGTATTCTGTCAAGACCATTTTCCATCTTGCTATTATTCCAGATAGAGCGCGTATCTCGAATATGTATTTTATCGGATTCATATTAGAGATCCACAAAGTGGTATAAATCAACATATATTGTCTTAGTCTGCGAGCAGCCCATGCCAAAGCACATATAGTTTTCTTGAGCAGTGAGTATCTTGTTTTACAGTCGGTAAATTTTTTGCTAAGGTAGTATATTGCATGCTCTTTTCAACCATACTCGTCATGCTACCCCAGTACACACCCCCATTTAGTTCTCTAACACTGTTAAGTACATGATTAGGGGTCTTCCCTCAACTAGAGGTATTAGAATCAGAGGTTCTTGGAGGTACTCCTTGATTTTGTCAAAAGTTGTTTGACATACAATATTCCACTTCACTACTTGATCTTTCTTCAGTAACTTGAAGATTGGCTCACATAGGGGTTCAATCGTCCCAGGAAACCTCTGACTTCCTTCTCAGTATGGGAAGCCGGCATTTCTTGAATGGCTTTAACTTTGGCAGGATCAACTTTAATACCTTTACCACTGATGACAAAACCTTGGAGTTTACCGGATCTTACCCCAAAGGTGTACTTGTTTGGATTCAATCTCATCTTGTACTTCTTCAATCTCTCAAACAGCTTGTGTAGGTGATCAAGATGTTCTTCTTCAGTCTGTTATCTAGCTATCATGTAATCAACGTAAGCCTCTATCTCATGATGGATCATGTCATGGAACAAAGCTACCATAGCATACTAATATGTTGCACCAACGTTCTTCAAACCAAAAGGCATAACTCTGTAATAGAAAGTTCCCCATTGTGTGACGAAGGTAGTCTTCTCCATGTCTTCAGGTTCCATCTTGATTTGATTATAACCAGAGAAGCCATCCATGAAGGAAAATACTTTATGTTGAGCGGTGTTGTGAACAAGAACATCAATATGTGGAAGTGAAAAGTCATATTTGGGGCTTGCCCTATTCAGATCCCTATAGTCTATACACATATGCATTTTGCAATCCTTCTTAGGTACTGACACCATATTTTCCACCCACTGAGGATAGGACGCGACAACTAAGGAACATGCATTGAACTCTTTCATAACCTCAACTTTGAGCTTTTCAGACATCTCAGGATGCATACGACAAACATTCTGCTTAATAGGAGGACAACCTTCTTTTATCGGTATATGGTGAACCACAATATCAGTATCAAGCCCTATATGTCTTTGTACGACCAAGAAAAGATCTCAACATAGTCATGCAACATCTGCATTAATCTATTTTTGACATTGTCTTCTAGGTTGGAACCTATCTTAACCTCTTTCGTGTCCTCTTCAGTACCCAAGTTCACAACCTCGACTAGCTCTTCATGCGGTTGTATAGCTCTTTCTTCTTGCATCAACAACCTAGCAAGTTCTCTAGGTACTTTACAATCTTCCTCACCTTCTTCCTTGGTTTGGTAGATCGGATTTTTGAAGTCATAATTGGAAATAACATAATTGTCATCAATAGGATCCAGGGTGGATATGTATCTGCAATTTGTTGCATGGGTGTGTGTAAGAACACATAGTTATTTTGAAAGCAATAAAATAAAAGAAAAACAAAGAGCGCAAAATTTGAATGCAAATGTCCAATGATTTATTGAATGAAAATATGTGAATGGAACATGACAACCCTAAAAAATGGATCGTTGCGCCCCGAGTAAGGCACAAGGCTTAAAGTTATTGTTTAAAATTACATAAACAAAACTTGAAATCAAGAAAATAGAAAATAACATTTAATCCTGACTACAGGAGATTGGTATAACATTTTAAGTCTTTCAATTGATGAGCCTGTTGCCGGTGGTAGGAAAAATTCAATTGTCTAGGTCATAGTCACTATCAGCATCTTCCACGGAATTAATAGCACTAACGCCCTTGTCATGATTAGGCATAGGTGAAAAGAACACATTAGGAGTCTCAGAGGATCAAATTCGATCTCTTTGGAGTCAATCATGTCCTGAATCTTATTTTTCACAGCCCAACAGATATTTGTGTCATGTCTTGTGTAACGCGGTGGGAGAACTTATTTGGTTGTTTTTCGTTTGATAGCAAATGTTGCGGTTAGCAAGATTCACCACCGACTTTTCTTTTATCCAAAAGGAAAGGTTGAAAAGAACAGGAAAGACCTTTAGAGATGTTTTCTTGATTTCGGGGGGTAATTTATGAAAAGGGAAGGTGTTATCAACCTTTTCATCCATAGTTATATATGGGCTCTTAGTTTCTTTCTAGTTCACTTGCTTTGTTTGAAAATGTGCTTTGTGGTGGTTTTTAAAGTATTTTTGAAAAGGCGCCTTCAATTAGGCAAACTTTGTAATGGTTCTCGTTTCGTAAGAACGTATACAAAGTGTTGAACTTTTAAAATATTTCATGTTTTGAAATTTTTTGGTGTGTGTTTGTTTTGAAAGTGTTTGGTGTGTGTTTGTTTTTTAAAAGTGAGCAAGCAACTAAGAACGTTTCTACCTACTCAAAAGTCTTTTGTTCATTACCTCATTTACTTTGATAATGCTATCTTACCATTGATTGGTAAGAAGCCTTATCTTTGGATGTAAAGGGACGGGCGTGGGTCATCGTATAGTCATGATAGCAATATTGTGAGATATCTTATCATTTCTCTTTGAGGGACTAAGATCATTTGAAAGGAAACATTTGTAGCATCGTCAAGGGACTATGATCTTGTGTTTTTGATTGTTTTTGCTAAGACATCCCACATGCATAATATGACCATTTTTTAGGCAACAAGTGGAGTTAACCTTAGGGGTGCATGTGTGAATAGTGTGTTTGATTTGCATGCATTTAATATTTGATTAGCGTTATCTACTTATTGATTTTTATCTTCCCATACAAATCCTAATTACTAGCATTTATATGAAAGCGATAAATTGCGGAAAGTAAATTTACTATGCTATTACATCATTTGAGGATGGGGTATACAAATTTACAAATGGAGGATGAAAGCAATAAAGTTCTAATTATACTATTACAACTATATTGAATATTGCAAGATAAAATGTGCAAGAATATAAAATCAATGTGAAAGGAAAATAAAATTGTTTTTTGTTTATGAAAAGTCTTGATTTAATTAAACTAATAAAAGGAAAGAATTTAATTAATTAAAATACCTAAACTCTAAGTTGATTTAATTAGAAAGTAAAGTCAAAGCAAAAACTAAGTTAAAAATTAATTTAATCAAGAAAAGAAATTTGTTGAGAAAAATGTTTTTTTTATAGTTTTTATTAAAGAAAAAAAGACCTAAAAGATGCTACTGTGAATAAATCATGAATACTAAAAATAAAAATATTTTTGGTGAGATTTTCATATATTCATAAAATAGACCTAATAAACTAATAGTGTGCAAAAAATTAGTTCAAAAGGAGTTAATTTGATGGGTTAAATAAATTGTTGAAGTTTATTAAAAATATAAAATGAGTCAAGTGATAAAAATAAGGTTTTGGTCCAGCCAAGGCTTGAACTCAAGACATTCAGGTTGCTGGCTCAAAACAATACCATTAGACTAGGTGTGTTTGCTTGTCAACCATGTGCTTTCATGATATTATATGAGAAGATTGCTTCCTGAAATCACAAAAATCACAAAAATAACACAAAATATGCAAAAGGGGGATTCACTATGGTTCGAACCCGCGCCCTTAGGATAATAAGTGACATGAAATGCGTGTTGCTTACCACTGGGGTGGTGATACATCCGTTAACATTGGAACAACAATAAATACATAACATAAAACTTTCCCTGATTGTACTTCATCTTCAACCTCCAGCTAAAGGATCTGTAACCTGCTCATTCTTCAACCATTTTAAAAAATGTAAACATGAAACTTGTGTATTTTTTCATCACGAATCTAACCATGTAACTAATTTAAGCTAACATTCAAAGATAAAGATGAATTTATGAAAGTACCAAATTTTGACCTAAATATTTTAGCAAGTTTAAACTCAAAATTGTTCATGCTCAAGCAACATAAATGAAATCTATGGACATGTATAGTTTCAGGGCAATGATATCTACACTCTATCTTCACAAATGCAAGCCTAATAATGCCTATATGAATAGTTCAAAAGTCAGAAAACTCACCTTGCAAGAGGGTATCTTGTTTTGAGTTTGAGAAGCTTTTAATGAGTTCCAGTGGTTGGGTTAGCTTCCTCAAGTTCCCAAGAAGCTAATGTGATGATTGGCTTGAGTTGAAAGTGGCTGAGGAGTTCTGGAGAAGTCAACTTGCAGAGCTCTGTTTTTGGTTATGGAGGTTGATGAAGATGGAGTTAAGTTATGAAACAGGGTCAGGGATGAGTTGTATTTGATGTTTAGAAGCTTTAGGAACCAAAAGGCTTGGAAACGCACGAGGGAGATGTGAGTTTCAAATTTTTGGTCAGAATATGCAACAATGGTGATTTTTGATACAGTTCTGAGTTCTAGGGTGTTTGAGGGCTTGTGTATGCGTGTGTTTTGATGCAAATAACTTGTGCATAAGTAAGGAAAATATTGTGAGGCTTGAGAGGGTCAGAAGTGCAAGTTGTAGACTGATTGCTATGTTACTTGATTTTGAAGAAAAGTGGGAATATGGTTTCAAGGTATAGCACAAGCATGGGTTGACTTGTTAGACGCTTGAGACAAGATTCTTTTGGGTTATAGGTTGTGTGTGATCAAAAGCAAACAAGTGCAAAGCTCAAGAACTGAATTTGTGCATAAAGCTACTTTTCAAAAATGGCAATGTGCACTTTCTTCCCAAAATGGCATTAAGCATGGGCAATACATTCAATACTTGAGTTGAAGCCTCTAACAGTTGTACAAAACATTAATTATGGAGTGCCAAACAAGTTTGAGGCCTGCAAAGCAAATATTGTGCAGCCTAAACATGGATTTGAATTCTTGTTCTTCATGAAAATGACCTATAATTCAAGAATAAAATGCCAACTTCATGCCTTCGATTCTCCCTGCTCAAACATGATCTTAAGGAGTTCTTGGACATTTTTGAAGGCTTTTAATATGCTCTACAACCCCTATTTGAATCACTTTTGAAAATTCCCCTTGTAACTATGTGAAAAATTTCCATGAAGTTAGGTCAAAATCCTGCCTAAACTAGGGCAAAATTTTCACTAAGTGTTTAGTTTCATGAACATGTATTCACAAAATCATAACGTGAAATCCATGCGTTTATAGGAGAAGTTGTGTAAAGCAATGTTTTAGATCTCATTGATATCTACAACTTTCATGTTGAAAGTTTCCTTTGAATCATCTTGCATCATGGTGAAAAATTGGCTCAAAGTTGTGAAAAAATATGAAGTTTTCCACACTTAGAAAAATTTCTAAGTTTGGAAACTTTGACTTTTCAAAATGAAATCTTGACTTTTTGATTTCTTAATGAACAAGTTTCATATTTTGACATGTTTTGATGAATTGTGATCTTTGACACTTGACTTTGACCAAAAAGTCAAAGTTTGACTTTTCAGTGTATAGTTGATTTTTGATCAGTTGACTGAAAATCAACTATCAATCAATTGATCTTGAGGGATGTTTTGAGGCATGCCATTAGGTTAAAATTATGCAATTTAATCCTTGAGATCATGTCTCAAACCAATTAACCATTTGCTAGGTCAAAAATCAGAAATTGGCTTTTCTAAGTCAAACCCCTAATTTTGACTATTTTGCCCTTTTGATGATCTGATCAAATTTCTTGAGGAATTATGGTCCAAACTTGATAAAATGACATATAGGAGTCAAAAATGTTGATATTGATAAAACATTATGAAGTTTGACTGTAAATTAACCACAGTTGACTTTTTCTCCAATACAACTGATTTTTAGGTCAACTGATCAATTGACTGAGCAAAAATGTGATCTAAGACTTGAAACTTGACATGATCAATCTTGAGGGTTCATAATGATCCATGAAAGTAAAATGAGGCATTAAAGGTTCAATTATCCTTGTGCAATCTCAAACCCTAATTTCAGTCATCAGATCTTAAGGAGGTGTCTTGAGTTGATCAATCCTTGTGCAGTCTTGAACCAAGGGAGATCTTGTGAGAAAATACTTGATAAATGAGAGGGAAAATTTTGGGGTACAACAGCTGCCCCTGTTCAATCTTCTTAAACCTGAAGAGTTAGATTGGTGGATCCTCCATTCGTGACTTAAAGGTGGAAGATGATTGAATACTAGAGTGCCCAGAAATTTGCACTCGGAGATGGATTGTGAATGGGCTTATATATGCAATTTGGAGGAATGAAGGAGATTTTCCGAAGATGGGCTTGTAGATGCCATCCAAAGGTGACTGTTTGACAAAAAATGGACTAAGTCTAAACTTAATTTCAACTGGAAAAGAATCAGAATAAATCTTTGGAGCGATTTATCTGAAACTAGCAAAAGTTTTGTATGTTGTTTGACTGGGAAGAATCAGAATAAATCTTGGAGCAATTTATCTGAACCAGAAGTATTCATTTGGAAAGTATCAGGATAAATTGTCGAGAGGTTTAAGCTGAACCAAAAGAGGTCTTAAATATTCTCTAACTGGAGAGAATCAGAGTAAATCTTTAAGCAATTTATTTGGACCAGAGAAAGTGTCTACCAGGGAAGAATCAGAATAAACCATTGAGAGATTCAAACTGAACCGGCAGGGATCTGGTGAAGAATCAGAATAAATCGTTGAGATATTTATCTGAACCAAAGATGTTCATTCGGAAAGTATCAGGATTAACGGTTGAGATATTTAAACTGAACCAAATAAGGTTTTGGATATTCTTTAACTGGAGAGAATGAGAGTAAATCTTTGAGCGATTTATCTGAACCAGAGAAAGCGTCTTCGGGAAAGAATTAGAATGAACCGTTGAGAGATTTAAACTGAACCGGCAAGGATCTGGAGAAGAATCAGAATAAATCGTTGAGATATTTATCTGAACCAGAGAAGATATCTGCGGGAAAGAATCAGAATAAACCGTTGAGAGATTTAAACTGAACTAGTAGGTATCTGGAGAAGAATCAGAATAAATCATTGAGAGATTCATCTGAACCAGAGAAGACTTCCGCGTGAAAGAATCAGGATAAAACATTGAGAGGCTTAAACTGAACCGGCAGGGGTCTGAAAGAAATATCTGTTATGTAGATGGTTGACCAGCCCTTTCTTGGGAATTGATCTGTAGTTAACTTGTTGAAAATTTGACGGAGATTTTCTGTTGATGGATCTTTCCTGAAAAGATGAAAGGTTAGTTGCATGCAATGTCATGATGTATGAAATTCATGGTGCAATGATGTTCTCAAAATAAATAAGATTGTGACGTATGTATTTATGTTGTCAATGATATGATGCATGGATGTAATGTATGGACATGTTAATTATTATGCCGCAGTGTTGTTGGAGTTTGGGGAAAATAAATCCCTGAGTACTGCTGGGTGTGAGGAGTGTAAGTCTTCATATTTTGAAGTTGAAGTGTTGATGGATGAGTTTCCAATTAGAGAAATGAACTATGTTGTGTAAGGGAGACGTCATGCATTGCTTGTGGATCTCGTGAAATCCTGCTGGGAAATCTTGAGAAGCTGGACGACTTTCACTGGGGAATCTTCGGAGAGGTAACCGGAAGTTTTGTTCCGTCAGGGATGTGAGAGAACTTGATACCATTAGGCTGCATACTGAAGATACATTAGCGATCCTGTAGTGGGATATCCCGGTTTCCGCTTTTGTTAGAAAAAGTACCTGCGGGGGGTTTTATGGAATAATCCAAAGATATTATCCTCTTTCTTAAAGCCATTAGTGATTATCTTTCTATTTTATGTTCCCCTTTTTTTGTTCATTTGTAAATAGTAATCACGTTCAAATGCATATGTTCAACAAAAATCAGTGGACATTTTCGCAAACAAAACACGAAAAAGAAAAAAAAACATATAGTTTTGCACTTTCAAAGGGATATTTTTGTATTAACTTGAATAAGTATTTTTGTACAACGAGACGAACATTCTAGTAAGAGAATGTCATCGTAGAAAATGAAAATTGATACAAAGAAAATATAGCTATGTGAAATAAACCCATGGGGTTCTCATTATGCTATAGCCTTCGTGTCTCTGAGCGTCTCATTCACTTGCTGCTTGGTCTGAAGCTGATTGGATTGATTAGAACCGTTTGAGTTCGTCAGTAGATGCTGAAGATTGTCTATAAGGTGATCCAACGGGACATAGTCATACACTTTAATTCCCTAAATTTTGCTTGGACCGCCCTTTCGGGTTTTCAGTCCACCGGCATACCCATTTTTGCCCAAGCCGCCCTTTCGAGTTTTCAGCTTACCGGGTGTACAAATTTTTTGTTTTATCCCTAATTTTTTCTCGAACCTTTTTGGTTCACCGGGATTCCCTAATTTTTTCCTAGGCCAGTCGACCTAGCGGGTCTTTATTCATGCGTAGTATCTTTTGACTATGTTTGCATTTACAGGGTGTGGAAGGTCATCGCCATCCATAGTGGTTAAGATCATTGCTCCACCAGAGAATATGCTTTTGGTCACAAATGGTCCCTCAAATGTAGGAGTCCATTTTCCCATGGGATCACCTTGTGGTAATATGATACGCCTGATTACCAAATCACCAACCTGATATACTTGACGTTTGACCTTTTTGTTGAAAGCTTTAATCATATGTTTTTGGTACATCTGGCCATGACAGACAACCGTAAGCCTCTTCTCATCAATTAAATTCAACTGGTCAAGCCGAGTTTGAATCCATTCATCTTTATTCAGACCTGCATCCTTTATGATTCTCAGAGAAGGTATTTGGACTTCAATTGGTAGAACAACTTCAATGCCGTATACCAAGGAGAAGGGAGTTTCCTCTGTTGATGTGTGCGCCGTGGTACGGTAATCGTGGAGAGAAAATGGTAACATCTCATGCCAGTCCTTGTAGGTCACTGTCATTTTTTGTATGATCTTCTTGATGTTCTTATTTGCGGCTTCGACAGCACCATTCATCTTTGGTTGGTAAGAAGAAGAATTATGGTGCTGGATCTTGAATTGCACACATAGTGCAGTGATCATAGTATTATTGAGATTCGTACCATTGTCTGTGATGATTCTCTCTGGGATACCGTACCAACAGATGAGATTCTGTTTGATGAATTGGGCCACAACATTATTGGTAACAGAAGCGAAAGTAGCTGCCTCAACCCACTTTGTGAAATAGTCAATGGCCACTAAGATGAAGCGGTGTCCATTAGAAGTTGTAGGTTTGACTTCTCCAATTATATCGATGCCCCATATCGTTAATGGCCAGGGAGCGGTTAGGACGTTTAGAGGAAATAGAGGCACATGTACATTGTCGATATAGATCTGGAACTTGTGATAGGTTCGTGAATGCTGATAGCAATCTGCTTCCATGGTAGACCAGTAGTACCCTGCCCGTAGGATCTTTTTAGCCATCGTATGCCCACTAGAATGGGTGCCAAAAGTGCCTTCATGTAGATCAACCATGATCTTGTATGCCTCAACCTTGTCTACACAACGAAACAAAGTAGAGTCGTGGTTGCGTTTGTAAAGGATGCCATTACTGAGGAAGAACTTAGAAGAGAATGTTCTCAAGAACTTCTTATCATTGACTGAAGCTCCCTCCGGATACTCTTGGGCCTCGAGATACCTCTTAACTTCATGTAACCAAGGCTTGTCCACTACTTCTTCAGTATGGATCTCGTGACAGTAAGCTGGTTCATCCATCCGTTCAATGGTGATCTGGGGAGCCTCGTTACCCCACTTAAGTTTAAACATGGATGACATAGTGGCTAGCGCGTCCGCTAGTTGATTTTCCTCTCGCGGGAAATGCTCGAAGGTAATCTCCTCAAAATGTGGGATTAATGTCAACACATGTTCTTTGTAGGGGATGAGATTAGGGTGCTTCGTGTCCCACTCTCCTTTGACCTGACTGATGACTAAGGTTTAATCTCCAAATACACTTAAGGACTTGATTCCCAAATCTATGGCAGCTTTGAGACCCAAAATACACGCTTTGTATTCCGCCATATTATTGGTACATTTGAAACAAAGTCTTGGAGTGAAGGGAGTATGACATCCTTTAGAGGATATGATCACAACACATATACCATTGCCGAGTGCGTTGGAGGCTTCGTCAAAAACTAAGGTCCATCGGGATCCCTATTCAGGTCCGTCATATGGTCTAAATTCTTCACAATTGTTTACCATTATGATGTCTTTATCTGGGAACTCGAATTTCATGGATTGGTAGTCATCCACAGCCTGATGAGAAAGGTGATCGGTTAACACACTGCCCTTTATTGCTTTTTGGGTAGTGTATTGAATGTTGTATTCTGTCAGGATCATTTTCCATCTTTCTATTCTCCCAGAGAGGGTTGGCTTCTCGAATATGTATTTAATGGGATCCATCTTGGATATCAATAAGGTAGTATGGGTCAGCATATACTGTCTTAGCCGGCAAGCAGCCCATGCCAGAGCGCGACAAGTTTTCTCGAGCAATGAATATCTGGTTTCACAGTCGGTAAACTTTTTTCTCAGGTAGTAAATAACATGCTCTTTTCGGCCAGACTCGTCATGCTGCCCCAGCACACACCCCATTGAATTTTCCAAAACAGTTAGATACATGATCAGAGGTCTTCCCTCAACTGGTGGCATCAAAACAGGAGGCTCTTGAAGGTACTCTTTGATCTTGTCGAAATCAGTTTGGCAGTCGTCATTCCATTCCACCACTTGATCTTTCTTCAGTAATTTGAAGATTGGTTCACAAGTAGCGGTTAGGTGAGAGATGAACCTAGCGATGTAGTTCAGTCATCCCAAGAATCCTGTGACTTCCTTCTCGGTGTGAGGAGCAGGCATTTCTTGTATTTATTTTACCTTTGCAGGGTCCATTTCGATACCTTTATCGTTGACGATGAAGCCTAGGAGTTTACCAGACCTCACTCCAAATGTGCATTTACTCGGGTTCAACCTTAGCTTGTATTTCTTCAGTCTTTCAAACAGTTTCTGCAAATGGTCAAGATGTTACTCTTCAGTTTAAGATCTGGCTATCATGTCATCCACATAGACCTCTATTTCATGATGGATCATATCGTGAAATAGAGCTACCATGGCGCGCTGATAAGTTGCCCTATCGTTCTTCAATCCGAATGGCATAACCTTGTAACAGAATATGCCCCACTACGTGACAAAGGTCATTTTCTCCATGTCCTCAGGTGCAATTTTTATTTGGTTGTAGCCTAAGAAACAATCCATGAAGAAAAATACTTTATGTTGTGTAGTGTTGTCAACCAGAATATCGATGTGGGGAAGCGGGAAGTCATCCTTGGGGATTGCCCTATTCAAATCTTTGTAGTCCACACACATACGTACCTTACCGTCCTTTTTAGGCACTGGAACAACATTGGAGACCCATTGTGGATAGGAGGTGACAAATAAGAATCCGGTGTTGAATTGTTTCATGACTTCAATCTTGATCTTCTCTTACATGTTTGTCCGTATGCGACGAACTTTCTATTTTACCGGAGGACAGTCTTCTTTTGTCGGTAGACGATGGACCACGATATCAGTGTCAAGTCTTGACATGTCTTTGTATGACCAGGAAAAGACCTCAACATAGTCATGTAGCAACTGAATTAAGCGCTTCTTGATACTGGGTTCCAGATTGTCTCCTACCTTGACTTCTTTCTTGTCTTCTTCGGTACCTAAGTTAACTGTGTCCACTGGTTCTTTGTGGGGTTGTATGGTCCTTTCTTCCTATTGTAGTAACCTGGCTAGTTCCCCCGGAACTTCACAATCTTCCTCACCTTTGCCTTCAGCTTGGTATATTAGATTTTCAAAGTCACAATAGGCCATAGCAAAATCATTACCCATGGGATCCTGAGTGGATGTGGATCTGTATTTTAATATGTGAGTGTGTGTAAGAGCATAGCTATCTTTGGAAGAAATAAAAAGGTAGAAAGATAAAGAGCACAAAGTTTGCATGCATAAACGTCCATGATTCATTGATGACATATGAGAATGAAGTAAAAACCCTTACAAATGGACCTTTGTGCCTCGGGTAATACACAAGGTTTTAATAGTCTAAATTTTTTAATTATTACAAGTCCGACAAAAATTTAAAGACAATTAATGTTGGATAAAAGTAATATGGAAAAATTATTTGGCTTCCCAGTTGCTGATTCCTCTGTTGATAGTTGGGAAAATCCAATATTCCAGGTCACAACTGTCCTCACTATCCTCCACTATGTTGACTCCATGGTTGCTGATCAGTAAAGGTGGTCCCCTAGCACGAGCATGACGAACAACTTTCTGGGCTTCTGAAGTGAAACCCAAATAAAATTTGTCAGATTTGTAAGGGATATCCGGGAGTTGTCCCCAAATAGTACACCCACCTTCTTCAACCACTGTCTTGGCATCTTTCAGTGAAGCCATCCTTAGCGGAGGTCTGGTAATCTTCGAGACTTGGGAAATAGTCTTGGTTGCTACCACTGTTTGTGGGACTTCCTAGAAATGCTGAAACGGAGTTTCGATGAATTCACCATCCATTTCCACGTATCTGAAGGAGTTCAAGTGACTGACTGTATATTCCTCCTCTCCATGGACAGTAATGATTTTTCCCTTGGTTGGGTATTTCAGCATCTTATGTAATGTAGAGGTGACGGCACAAGCGTCATGAATCCAAGGTCGTCCCAATAAGCATGAATAGGAAGGGCGGATGCCCATTACATAGAAATTTGAATCAAAGGTTTGAGTTCCAACTTTAATGGGGATGTCCACCTCCCCATGCACAATTCTATTCAAACCGTCGAAGGCCCTTACCACTATGTTGCTGGGTTTTAAGGTTAAACCTTCACAATCTATTCTATCCAGAGCTTTCTTATGCAGCACATTCAAAGATGAACCAGTGTCAACCAGGACATGGGCCAAAGTAGTGCCCCTGCATTCGATAGAGACATACAATGCCTCGTTGTGTTTCCTCCCTCTAGGTGTCAAATCAGCATCAGAAAAGCCTAACCCGTTATCAGCGGTCAAACTGGCCACACAATCTTTGAACTGGTCAGCAGAGGTTTCCTGTGGCACATGGGAAGTTTTAAGAAAATTTACCAAGGCCTTCGCATGAGCCTCAGAACACAACAGTAAAGCTAGCATATAAATCTTTGATGGAGTCTGCCCTAGCTGTTCGACCATATTGTAGTCGCTTCTCTTTATAATTTTCATAATTTCTTCCATCTCCTTCTTGGAGGCCTCAGGGATAGATACTGATTGCGCCTTCATCCGGACATGTTCAACCAAAATATCCTTGCCCCGAGTCTCGGTCGACTCAGTGATAGGGGCATCAATAGGGGTATCCATAGGAACTGTAGTAGTAGTAGTAGTAGTAGTAGTAGTAGGGTCAAAAGGAACAGAAGTAGGGATGATCACAGGAATGGTAACAACTTTCAGAGGAGAAATCTCAGGGGAGAACACTCTTCCACTTCTGGTTATTTTGCTGGTTCTCGCAATGTTGCCATTGTCGGGGAAGCCTTCTCAAAAATGGAGTCTTCATCAGCCAGCCAATCTTGTTTGACGTTGTGGTAGTAGACGTCGCCCCCATAATTCCAAGGGACCGTTTTATCTGAGGAGTACGGGATTGGTCCTGGCATAGTAATTATCAGCGGAGTCACCTTCGGAACAAATGTAATCCTAACGGGTCTTTTGGTGGAGACCCTAGAAGGATTGGCGGAAATGGTTATTATTAAAACATCTTTGTAAGCAATGGTTGGAACGAGAGTCTTTTCAAACAAAATCTCTTTCTCATCTATTAGGCGTTGGACACCTGCTTTCAGTAAATGACAACCAGTCAGTAGGGATAAACAGAGGTGGCAGCCTTTGCCACAGCCCGGAAATAAACCGGCCTTCAACAGGTTCCTCTTGACAGTTAGGAGAGGAGTAACAAGCTCATCAACAACAGTAAGAAACACATTATCTTGAATAGCATTGATACCACGGCCGTGCTTGGGCATGGGAGCGATGATAACATTTGGGATCTTAGGAGCATCAAATTCAATTTCTTTAGCTTCGAGAAGGTCTTGCACCTTGTTTTTCAAAACCCAGTAGTCGTTTGTATCATGACATGGACTGTATGAATGGTAAGTACAACGGGCATTTGGGTTATAACGGGGAGAGGCAGTGTTGAGATTCTTCGGAGCTTCCCGTAAGGTTACTAGATTAGATCTCAATAAATGTGGAAAGACTTGAGACAACATCATATTTATTCAGGTAAATTGTCTTACTGGTCTTTCTGTTCTAGGCTGTTTGTTCCTTTGTTGAATAGGTGTAGGCTTAGGGATCATGACAGCCCCTACTGTTGGACGGAGTTCAATTCTGTCCTGATTCCTTTGAGGGTACACAACACCAACTTCTTTCTTCCAAATAAATGGTTTTCTCACGGCACTGGAGGATGCATCCTTTTGGATCTTCCCACTCTTAATCCCAGCTTCCACTCTTTCCCAGGTCAAAATTAATTTAGTGAAGTCGGATGAGGAGCTTCCAATTAGATGATTAAAGAAAGGACCGGACAGGGTACCCAGAAAAATATCCACTAGCTACCTATCATACAGGGGGCTGGACTCTTCCTGCTAAGTCCCTCCACTTCTGAGCATAGTCTTTGAAACCCTCGCTCGAACTCATAGTCATACTCTGGAGTTGAGTACGAGTGGGAGCAAGATCTGCATTGTACTGATACTTCTTATAAAAAGCAGCGACAAGGTCTTCCCAATTATGGATATTGGCCCTCTCCAGTTGATAGAACCAGTCTAGCTGAGTCCCAGATAGACTATCCTGAAAGAAGTGGACCCACAAATCTCTGTCAGCAGTGTAAGGTTGTATCTTCCTCACATAAGATCAAAGGTGCATCTTGGGACATGAAACCCCATCGTACTTAGAAAACACTGGTGCCTTGAACTTTGGTGGAATAATAATCCCAAACACCAAACCCGACTCTTCAAAGTCCAGCCCGGACACTTTCTGAATCTCCATTGCATTTAGACGTTCTTCCAGATGTTTGTACTTCTCATCAGCTGGAGGATATTGCTCTTCAGAGTAGTTATCCTCTTCTCCCTCTTCATATTCTGGATGGTCAGTTACCCCCTTGTCTTTCCCTTTTTGATTATCCTTTTCACCCAACGATGTTGCGAAGTCTAGGATCCGTCTGGCTTGTCCTTGGAACCTCCTTCCCAGGTTCAAAACACTGGTTGATTTCTTTGCTTTCTTCTTCTTTTCTTTGATCAGTAAAGTTTTCAAATCCTCTTGTCCTTTGGCCTGAGTTAAGAACATTTGTTGAAACTGAGCATTCTGCACTTAGAGATCTTTTATTGTCTGCTCAAGATCTATCTTACTGAAATAAACAGTAGAAAGATAAGGATACCTATTGGTAAGAAACCTATTTATGTTATGATGAATGAAGATGCATATGCAAATGATTTCAAGGAAATTAGAGATTTAAATTTGCTTTAGACAAAAAGGGAACACCCATTATATTAATAAATTAAAGTTTGAGTACATCATGCCTCTTTGGGCTTACAATGAAAGAAATGAAAAATACAAAACTCTAAGACAAAAAAGTTGAGCGCATCCTCTTTGGTGCGATATAGGTGTTCAGACTCCGCTCCTCATGAAGCTGCTCGGTGAGTTCCAGAACCTTCTTCTCGCTGGCGTAGAATTGGGCTTCGAAAGTGTCTCGCTCCCCCTTAAGCTGTATCCAATCCCTTTGCAAGTCTTCGAGATAGGTGGGCATGTTAGGATGAAGGATAGTGTATGGGACATCTCCTTCCACAACAGGCTCTATGATAACTGGGAGAATAGAGGGGTAAGGCATCATAATACTTTGAGCACGAGCTCGTACCCATTTGAGATAAGGCTCAAGAGGGATGTAATTCTTGTTCCCCAGTGTCTTGCTATCAACTCTATGTACCATGCCCCAAGCTCGCATGAACCTTTTCCTGTAATCCTGAGCATCATTCTTGTAGTCGAAGACGATTCCTTGAATAAGTGCATCATGAGGAAAATTCCTTCTTGCATACCCAAACTATCACAGTTCCAAATAAGGATTGTAAGTGATTCCTCCCATAATTCCTAAAAGAGGGACATTAGGGAATTCTCTGCATCGATCAATAATGATAACATTCTCCTAGAATCGGGGACACCAATGAATGCCTGAATGTGTAAGAGTCATTAACCTATGAGACCATCTCAAACCCTATTCATTCTTCAAGACGGATTGAGGTAGGTGCAAAGTAAACCACCTATCAAAAAGAGGTGTGCAACACAAAAGGGTTCCTTTCCTCTTTATAGTGCGAGTATGCAACGAATGTAGGATATCTCCAAGCAGAGTAGGTACCGGATTACGTGACAGGAAAACCTTAACCATATTCACGTCTATGAGCTGGTCCGGATTAGGAAACAGTACCAACCCATAGATGATAAGGGCTAACACTTCTTCAAAAGCTTGTAAGTCTAAGGTGTCCCAAAAATGATGAGCTTTCTCGAACAAGAACTTAGCCAAAAAAAAACCTTGACACCTCTTCTGGTTTCCCAATTTACTACTACGTCATACCTTTGTAAGGATAGAGCTTTTGCAATATCTTCAGGTTTAGGGTCTCTTTCCATACCATTGAAAGGTACCTCATTAAGGATAGGCACCCCCAACAGTAGAGAAAACTCCTCCACAGTAGGCACTAACTGGTAATCCAAAAAGTGAAGCAATGATGTAGAGAGTCAAAGAATTGAAAGAGCACTTTTAACATTTCCTCATCAGGGTTTAAGGTGACCAAGCTGAGAAGTCGTCCATCTCTTTCAGTGAACAGAGAGCTTTCGGGAACCCTTGATACCAAATCCTTAAGCTTAGGAGGTACTTTTACCAGACTGACTTGGATAGTAAATCTGCGGGCGAGAGCCATGTCCTACAAAACAAGACAAAAATAAACCCTAAGAATCCTTGAAATGGTTAGTATGACATGTTATGTTATGATGTCATGATTATGCTCATATATAGCAGATGTAGCAAGCATAAGCAAATCACACAGAGACCTTAGGTTTAAGGCTTGCATGGATTTCAAGGCGATACCCTCTTGAAGTTGGGTTGGTTCAACCTGTCCTAAATATAGTAACCGGGTTCTAAGGGATCTCAATATCACTGGTCTTTCCCCCAAATCTTGTTCCGATAGATAATTGACTTGTCACCAAACAAAACTCAAGGGTCAAACCTCAATGAGTGTAGCTTCGAGTATTAACCGACTTTGGGTTTACACCAAAGACGACTATCTCATTACGTCCTAAAAGCCAATTTGGTCAAGTAAGGTGCTAAGGTCAGTTGACGCTTTATGATACCACGCAGCGGCCCCGTATTATCCTTGATTACTCAAGGGCTACCGGTACACAACAAAGTATCACATCAACGTAGCTATTATTTCAACCGTTTCGGTATACCCCGCACAGTTCCCTCACAGTTTATTGCTACTTACCTAAAAAAGGTGCCCCAAACCCAGGTGTAGGATCAAGGCAAACCCAAACAAGGAACAATAATGTAAAACATGCAAGTCAAACAAAGAAATCAAGTAAATGTGATCTAGCCCTAAGGTAACCCCACTTTTAAGTAAATCCCCAGTAGAGTCGCCAATTCTGTAATGTGGTGGGAGAACTGACTTGGTTATTTTGCGTTTGATTAAAAATATTGCGGTTAGCAAGAGTCTCCATCGACTTTTCTTTTATCCAAAAGGAAAGGCTGAAAAGAACAGGAAATACCTTTAGAGATGTTTTCTTGAGTTCTGGGGGTAGATTATGAAAAGGGAAGGTGTTAGCAACCTTTTAATCCATAATTATATATGGGCTCTTATTTGCTTGCTAGATCACTTGCTTTGTTTGAAAATGTGCTTTGTGGTGGTTTTTTAAAGTATTTTTGAAAAAGGCGCCTTCGTTTAGGCAAACTTTGTAATGGTTCTTGTTTCGTAAGAACGTATATGTGATTGGTGGGAACGAGAATTGACTGTTTTTAGAATGCTGGTTCGCGTTTGCGTTTGTTTTCGCAAAGTGTCGCGGTAAGCAAGAGTCGCCACCATCTTTTATTTTACCCAACAAGGAAAGGACAAAAGCACAGAAAAATTCCTTTTCGAGATGTTTCTCGGGTTCGGGAGGTTGATTATAGAAAGGGAAGGTGTTAGCACCCTTTTTATCCGTGGTTATCCACGGGCTCTTAGGTACTTGCTCACTATGTTTTCAAAAGTTTGCTTTTCTTTGTGTTTGTGGGTTTTGAAAAGAGTTTTTATTTGAAACTTCGATTTAACTCTTGCTTCTGTCCTCAAGAGTGTAATGAAGTGTTTTGAAAACTTTGTTCGAAAAGTGTAAGTGTGAAAAGTTTTGTTTTGTTTTTTAAAGGAGCAAATACTTAAGAACCTCTACCTACTCAAACAGGAATTAAACTGTGCAAATGTCCTTTAGACAGTGCTATCCCACTATTGAGGAGTAGGTAGCACCGTCGTTGGAGTTTTCGGGTCAATTCGGTTTAAGGGACGTGTGGTCACTAAAGCAATGTTAGGACGCCTTAGCGGTAACCCTAATGTCTTAGATCATTTTTCCGAGGCAACCGTTTCGAGGAAACTTATGATCTTGGGACAAAAGGACGACCTCTAAAACATCCTATACTTAATGACCATGTTCGAGGCAACCAAGTGAGGTGTACCCTAGGAGTGGCATGTGCAAGTGTGTCAATTTTCAGTTATATTATCTTTGTACATGTTATGGTGGGCTACTGTTGATTTTAAGTTAAGATAGATCTTGTCATGCATAGCCTAGTTAGCGTACATCTAAACAGTTAATATATGTACAGGAATTTAAAGTGCGGGAATTGTAAATCCTACGCTATTACAAGGCTTCGGGGAGGGGGATTATTTACATGTCCAAAATTGGGGGAATAAAGCAGTAAAGCGTAAAAGTCTTAGTTAAGCTATTACAAACCAGTAGGCATTTACACTAAAATAGATGCGCGCGATTCTGAAAATAACCTCTAAAAATCCTAAGAATAAAAATCTTTTTGTGTTTTATTTTATTTTGGGAAAATAATCTAAATCTACTTAATTTTAGTTTTTGAGAAAATGTTAAGATAACTAAAAAGTTAATTAACAAAGTTAATTTAATAGAAAAAACTAGCCTAATGTTTTTGTGGCTTTTTTATTTTAATGTTAATTAAAAAGATAAAAAGATATTAATGAAAACAAAAATAAAATACAAGGGGGATCCTTCGATCCAGGGGAAAAAAAAGGAGTTTCGACCCAGGGAGGGAATGGAAGCTTCGATCCAGAGAGGGTCATGGTCCTTTCGATTGGGCCAGACAGTAAGGCGTGAGTAGCCTTCGATCCAGGGAAGAGGATTGTCTTTTGATCATAGAGGTCATGGCTTTCGATCCAGGAATGAGATGCCTCCTTCGATCCAGCATGCTAATGGGTTCGATCCAGAGAAGGTGTCTCCTTCGATCTGGAATGTTATACCTGCAAAAGTATGTTAGCGAAATAAAACACAGGGCCTGGGTATTGAACCCTAGGCCCTTCGATCCTGCGCTTGCTGGGTTTCCTCAGGCTATGTCTGCAGCAAGTGTTGGCAAACGAAGAACATGACCTGGGCGCCAAACCCAGGCCTTTCGATCCTGTCTAGGATGGAAAATCAAAGGTAACAACAAGTAATAATGTGTTATGCAAATATGAGGTTGGATAGTTTACCCTTTATTACCAGCAGATTGGACTTTTGGGCGCTTCCTGGATGTAGGCACCTTCGATCTGGGCACTTCTTGGATGTAGGCACTTTTGATTTGGGGCTTATGGGTGTTGTGATCTTTTGTTGAAGGGTTGCTTTGGCCTGGATCACCTCTGAAAATGTTGACAAATTTTGGCAGCGTAACTCTAATGTTTTTGTTCTCTTGTTGTGTGTTTTTTCTATTTTTTCTGTATACTTTCGTCCTCTTTGTGTGCATAGTTTTTTTCGTGTGCTTTTGCAACATTTGTGATCTCTTTATATATAGGGGGTGGAGGGGACAGGAAGACAAAGGTTTAAATGACCTTGATTATGAGTTTGACAGCCATGAATGAGAATTTGTAATGTTAATCATGTGTTTGAAAGCCATGAATGAGAGTTCGTAATGTTGGCTAAACACATGGGATCTTGTCCCTTTTTGAATTTTGAATGACATGTAATTGGCCTTCGAATGCTCCCTTTCGAATGAGCTGATGGCCTCCTTCGAATGCTCCCTTTCGAATGGGCTGATGGCCTCCTTCGAATGCTTTTCGAAAGCTTCTTCGAATGGACCCTTTGAATGCTTCTTCGAATGAACCTTTTTGGAATTCCAATCGAAGGACACTGTTATAATGCCAATCGAAGTACTTGTCCATAATGCCAATCGAAAGGCTCCTTCAGAATACCAATCGAAGGGTCTTTCAGAATGCCAATCGAAAGCCTTGACCTAATGCCAATTGAAATGCTTGTCCATAATGCCAATCGAAGAGCTTGACAGAATGCCAATCGAAAGGCTCCTTCAGAACACCAATTGAAGGGTCTTTCAGAATGCCAATCGAAATGTACTTAAAGCACCACTCAAAAAATTTCCTTTTTCCTTAGGCAAGAGTTTGTGATCAACCATGCAGGGGGAAGACTTTGGGAAACATGAGAGGGAAAATTTTGGGGTACAACAGTTGCCCCTGTTCAATTTTCTTAAACCTGAGGATATAGATTGGCTTTCGAGCCTTTCGTGATCCGAAGGTGGAAGATAATTGAACACTAGAGTGCCCAAAAATTTGCACTCGCATGGTGAAGTATCAGCATTGTGATGTCAGGGATGGGCTTACAGATGCCATTTGGAGATTGTTGGTAGGAGGATGGGCTTATAGATGCCATCTGCAGGAGTGTCGATCGCATAAGAGATTCCTTAGCGAGAACTTGCATACCTGTTGTTGTAGAAGATTCCACTGGGGAAGTCTAACTTTGTTTGAGATTTAGGAACTGACTCGTGCTCACCAGGAGTATACCGTTAAGGTTATAGAACTTGTCCTGTCTGGTTCCAAGTATTAATCGTTGACCTGAGAAAGAAAGATAGTTTTCCTGGCTTGTTACAGGTATTAACCTTCATGTAGATAATTTTCCTGGTTGGTTACAAGTATCAATCTACAATCAGTCGTCCACGGATATTTTCCTGGCTTGCTACAGGTATTGATCTGGAACTTGAAAAGGTTGGTCGAGGAGATATCTGCCCTGGCTGGTTTCAGGTATTGATCTCTGACTTGAGAAAGAAAGGTCTTCCTGGCTTGTTACAGGTGTTAATCTTCGATCTCTTCATGTAGATAATTTTCTTGGCTTGTTACAGGTATCAATCGACAATCAGTCGTCCACTGATATTTTCCTGGCTTGCTACAGGTATTAAACTGGGACCTGAAAAGGTTGGTCGAGGAGATATCTGTCCTGGATGGTTTCAGGTATTAATCTCTGACCTGAGAAAGAAAGGTCTTCCTGGCTTGTTACAGGTATTAATCTTCAATCTCTTCACGTAGATAATTTTCCTGGCTGGTTACAGGTATTAATCTACAATCAGTCGTCCACAGATATTTTCCTGGCTTGCTACAGGTATTAAACTGGGACCTGAAAAGGTTGGTCGAGGAGATATCTGTCCTGGCTGGTTTCAGGTATTAATCTCTGACCTGAGAAAGAAAGGTCTTCCTGGCTTGTTACAGGTATTAATCTTCAATCTCTTCACGTAGATAATTTTCCTGGCTGGTTACAGGTATTAATCTACAATCAGTCGTCCACAGATATTTTCCTGGCTTGCTACAGGTATTAAACTGGGACCTGAAAAGGTTGGTCAAGGAGATATCTGTCCTGGCTGGTTTCAGGTGTTAATCTCTGACCTGAGAAAGAAAGGTCTTCCTGGCTTGTTACAGGTATTAATCTTCAATCTCTTCATGTAGATAATTTTCCTGGCTTGTTACAGGTATCAATCTACAATCAGTCATCCACAGATATTTTCCTGGCTTGCTACAGGTATTGATTTGGAACTTGAAAAGGTTGGTCGAGGAGATAGCTGTCCTGTCTGGTTTCAGGTATTGATCTCTGACCTGAGAAAGAAAGGTCTTCCTGGCTTGTTACAGGTGTTAATCTTCAATCTCTTCATGTAGATAATTTTCCTGGCTTGTTACAGGTATCAATCTACAATCAGTCGTCCACAGATATTTTCCTGGCTAGCTATAGGTATTAATATGGAACTTGAAAAGGTTGGTCGAGGAGATAGTTGTCCTGGCTGGTTTCAAGTATTGATCTCTGACCTGGGAAAGAAAGGTCTTCCTGGCTTGTTACAGGTGTTAATCTTCAATCTCTTCATGTAGATAATTTTCCTGGCTTGTTACAGGTATTAATCTACAATTAGTCGTCCATAGATATTTTCCTAGCTTGCTACAGGTATTTAACTGGGATTTAAAAGGGTTGATGGTAGCCATCTTTTGATTGACCTTTTCCCGAAAAAGGTAAAACTTTAGTTGTATGCAATGCCATGATGTATGAAATGCATGATGTCATGATGTTCTCAAAATAAATGAGATTTGTGTTGTATGATGCGTATGCATGTCATGATGTATGAAGATGTGATGTTTTTAGCTGGGGAAAATGAATCCCGGAGCTACTGGATAATAGAGTTGAGTTCTTCGTTTCTGCTGAGGATGATGAACGAAGATGGTTGTGAGAATAAAACTGCAGGAGAGAGGAACTCCGTTGGGGAATAAACACGGTGAAGAGATTACTCTGTGGGGAATTACTCTGTGGGGGAGAGATGTTCCGTTGATGATTTTAACGATAACTCCGTCGGGGATTCCGTTGATAAGCTCTGTTAGGGATTTTGATGATGAATTCCACTGGGGATGGATTGTCGTTGCTGGTGATATTGAATTTGTTGAGGATAGAAGTCTTGCTAGGGGAAAGAAAGAACTTCGCTGGGGATGATCTTTCAGTTGCAACTTGCTGAGGATGACCCAGTTAGACTCTTGTGACGAGGAGCTTCTGAATTTGGCTGGGGAGATACATTTGTATTCTGCAGGGGATAGGCTTCCAGAATCTATTGGGTAAGATGATTCAACTCTGGCGGGGAAGCCTTTTTTAGACTGCGCTGGGGAAATGACTCCACTGAGGATATCTTGTATTCCTCCGGGAAACATTCTTATACTCTGTTGAGGAATATTAAGACTGCCGGGGATACCCGACCTTTTTAGGGCTGATGGTAGACTAACTCTGCTTGGGGGAGAGTATGGCTGATTCATCCATGGTTGCAAGTCTCAGTGGGGAGAGCTACCATTACTGTCTTACTCTGCGGGGAGTGAAGGTATCTTAGCCATATTCTTCAACTGAATCTACCTTGTACCTGGTGGACAGAGCAACTGTACAGTTTGGACAATTCTTATTGCCCCTGTTTCTGCGGGAGAAGGTTCCTGTGGAGGCTTTGTGGATCGAGTATTATCCCAACCTATGAGGTGCTTGGTCTCTTTTGATTGAAATGACAAATCTTCTTCTGGTAGGTAAGTGACGAGATGACGGGACATAGTCGTACGCTTTGATCCCTAATTTTTTCCTGGATCGCCCTTTCGGGTTTTCAGTCCGTCAGGATACCCTTTTTTTCCCAAGCCGCCTTTTCAGGTTTTCGACTTGCCGGGTGTACAGATTTTTTCCATTTTTATCCCTTATTTTTGCCCGAACCCTTTTGGTTCACCGGGAAGCCCTTATTTTTGCCTAGACCAGTCAACCTAGCGGGTCTTTGATTATGTGTAGTATTTTCTGATTATGTCCACGCTCTCAGGATGTAGGGAGGTTTCACTGTCAGTAGTGTTGTGTTGCCATACTACCAGAAGATGTTTGATCATGCAAGATTCGTTGCGGGAATTCATGTCCAATGCTCCAAGTGATTCAGATGAAGATCTGCCCCTGGCTATTTGGCATCTTGAGAGATTGCTTGAATCTTAACTTGATTGCCCCAGGCGTGCTGGATAGTGACGTGTCATTCCCCCTTGTTGATTGGCGATTTGTCAATGGAAGTGTCATCCTTTTTGAAGTGATTTTGTTCACTGAGAGGGTTTTTGTTCATCGGATATTCGTTATGTGAATTTCTCCGCTGTCAAACAAATAGCCAAATGCAAACAGTGATATTCAAATAATGCAAAGTTTATGCTTGTCTCTAAGTTTTGAAAAATGCGTTTTTTAGCAGAAAACTTTTTATAAGACAAATTCAACACAAGACTTAGGGCAAAGCCTTACAGGAGTCAGGATACCTTTTTGTAACAGTATGCTTTTGAACTAACCCATGCTTCAGTTAGGAATTTTGAAGGGTTGTAACGTGGCTTGGTTCACGGTTTAAGAAACAAAGGATAAAGGCTCAAAGTATATTTGTACCCACCCGCTCTTTGTGATGTTCTTCAATCCTAAACTCAGTTAGTTGTGCGTCGAACTCTATTCGAATTTGGAACGACGTTTTTCGTGATGGTTCACACAAGTTGAATTTGTTGGAAGGCAGTCATTTTTGCAACAATTTTAATGTTGTTGAGGATTTTTAGCGACCTCGTTATTTTGATTTGTTATCCCTAACTTTTGCCTGACTGTTCCTATTTTCGAGATTACAGTCAGCGGGATGCCCCAGCTTTCTTAAGCCTCCTTTATAGGTTTTGGCTCAGTGGGCTTTTCTCTTTTGAGAGATTGACTGCCTACGAGATAAGGAACCACCACTTTCTTTTGATTCCAGAGGAATGCTTTTGATGTCGTTCGTTGTATTATGAACTGAGAGTTTTGTGACTTCAATGCGCATCTTTTGAACTAACTGAGAGACTACCCTGCCCCAGGTTTGAATTAAAGGTTTCAATTTGTGTTTAAAACATAAAACTCCTACTTCTTTGGCTCTAAGGGGTTGACTAGGGATTATCTTCCTTATAACTCCAGTGTTTAGGATTTAAAAGAAATGCATGTACATCGTTAGCAAGGTCTGTCCAAAAGCATATTGTATGTGATTATGGCATTGTTTCGTCATCCTCCCTCTAAAGGCTTGTAACTTTTAGCAAGAGTTGAGTGAGTAAAAAGCATAGTTTAAATTTAATTAAAATGATTGGGTCAAATCAAGACAAGTATATGCAATGCATTAATGAAACAAAGTTTGACATTAATAGATAATTGTTCGAATAACAAAGAGATATTACAACTTGAAAATCAAATGAAACAAAAGCCTTCAATGATTTGGCATAGGAGCAGTGATTATGTTTGGAGTCTCCGGAGGGTCAAACTTGATCTCCTTGGCATCAATCAGGTCTTGAACCTTGTTCTTCAAAGCCCAACAATCATCCGTATTATGCCCCGGGCTATCAGAGTGATAAGCGCAGCGGGCGTTAGGGTTATGCTTCAGTGATGTTGTATTTAAAATCTTTGGAGCTTCTTTTAGAGTCACCAGGTTGGTCTCCAGCAACTGTGGCAATATCTGAGACAAAGTCATGCTGAGATGAGTGTATTGCCTTCGAGGTTTCTCGCCCCTTTGTTGGTTGTGATGCTGAGGAGCGCCAGCAGGTTTTGAAATAACCACCGCATTGACAGCTTGGCGGTGTTCAGGTCTATTCTGTCTTCTTGAACTGTAGACAGCACTGGACTCTTTCTTCCCATTGTAGGGATTTTTCTGAACATCAGAAGTTGTAGCTTCTTGAATCTTCCCACTTTTGATGCCAGCTTTGACCCTTTCACTGGTCAGTATTAGCTCGGTGAACCCGGCTGAAGAGCTTCCGATCAAGTGGTTAAAGAATGGACCAGACAGGGTCCCCAAAAACATATCAATAAGTTCACGATCGGCTAATGGTGGTTGCACCCTTCCAGCAAGGTCTCTCCATTTTTGAGCATACTCTTTAAATCCTTCACCCGTCCCTATTGACATACCCTGGAGTTGGGTACGCGTAGGAGCGAGGTCGGAGTTGTACTGATACTGCTTAAAGAACGCAGCAGCCAAATCCTCCCAGCTGCGGATACTGGCTCCGTCCAGCTGATAGAACCACTCAAGCTGAGTCCCTGAAAGACTGTCTTGAAAGAAATGGATCCACAAGTTCTTATCAGCAGTGTAAGGCTGGATCTTCCTCACATATGACCAGAGGTGCAGCTTGGGACAGGAAGCTCCGTCATACTTGGCAAAGGCAGGTGCCTTAAACTTATGGGGAATCACCACCCCAAAGGATAGACCTAGATCTCTGAAGTCCAGACCGGGCACCTTCTGTATCTCCATAGCGTTCAAATGGTCTTCCAGTTGATTGTACTTATCCTCAGTAGGAGGATACTGTTCTTCATCATAGTCCGTCTCATTGTCGGAGACCATAGGGCTAGGAGCCCTCCTTTCTTGTGGACTGTCTTTCTCTCCAGACGGGGTGGCCAGATCAATTTCATTCTGCAGCCCATTTCCAAACCTGCGTCCGGTGTTGAACAGGACAGTCCTCTTCTTCTTCTTCTTCCTCTCTTTCAGGATCAGGGTCTTCATGTCCTGCTGACCCTTAGCTAGGCTCATGACCAACTCTTGAAATTGGGCATTCTGGGCTTGGAGGGCCTTGATAGCTTGCTCAGTGGAAGGTTCAGTAGACATGATGCTTGCTGAAATAAACAGCGAAGAAGATAAGAGACCTGTACTGGGAGACCTGTTATGCAATGATATTTATGATATATGTATGCAATGTTTTCAAGGATCTCGTGGGGTAAACAAGAAACTGTTAGAATTTGAATCTGGTAACTTGATTGAAGGAACTTCATGTTGCTGAGAGTCCTTCTTCAAGAGTCAAGCTCACCATATCGAGTGGGTCATAGCCCCTGACTCAAGTTATCGTGCTTGGATTTCTAGACAACCTTGGCTAGAGGAAAATAAATCCCCTTTTCCCCTTGCTAGCCATTTGATTTACCATAACCTGCATCACAGACCCTTGAGATCCTTTAAATGGTTAAAGAAATGCTAAGGCATGATGCTATGATGTTATGTACAAGTATGCAAAAGTGTGAGGTGTAAGTAAGCCCTGCAATAAATCCAATTTATTGGATAAGGACCGTAAACAAAACCTGCAGGGAACTCACATTGTCAGATAACAAGAATGTGCAAGTAGTTCAAGTTTGAAGGCACACAAGTCACACTGAGAGCCCTTAGATTTCAGGTTGGCATGGAGTTTAGGCATTACCCTCTTTTAGTTTAGTTGGTTTAAAACCTGTCCTAAAAATAGTAACCGGGTTCTAGAGGATCTCAATATCACTGACTACCCTCAATCGGTCATAATTCCAGTTTAGCAACCTTTTCTTGCAGCCGGAATCATCGCGAGAGTTTAGTCTCAATGAGTGTAGCATACTGCTACTGTTCTATGGCCAAGTTGGTCAATTTAAGGTTCTAAGGTTAGTTGGTGCTTAATGACTCCTTAGAAGACCCATATTCTCCTCGTTTCAACACAAGGGATATTGGTACAGACTAAGGTGCCACACCAACGTAGCTACTGCTTCATCCGTGTCGGTCTACGCCGGACAGATCCCTCATAGTTTATTGCTACTTACCTAAAAAGGGTACCCCCAGATCTGGGTTAGGATCTATAGAACTCCGATACAAGCCCACAAAATTTAAAGCATACAAAGCAATACAATTTAAAACACAAATGATCTAGTCCTAAGGTACACCTCACTTATATGATCCCCAGCAGAGTCGCCAGTTCTGTGATCGGTGGGAACGAGAACTGACTGTTTTTGGTATGCTGGTTCGCGTTTGCGTTTGTTTTCACAAAGTGTCGCGGTAAGCAAGAGTTGCCATCGTCTTTTATTTTATCCAACAAGGAAAGGACAAAAGCACAGAAAAATTCCTTTTCGAGATGTTTCTCGGGTTCGGTAGGTAGATTATAGAAAGGGAAGGTGTTAGCACCATTTCTATCCGTGGTTATCCACGGGCTCTTAGGTGCTTGCTCACTATGTTTTCAAAAGTTTGCTTTTCTTTGTGTTTGTGGGTTTTGAAAAGAGTTTTTGTTTGAAACTTCGATTTAACTCTTGCTTCTGTCCTCAAGAGTGTAATGAAGTGTTTTGAAAACTTTGTTCGAAAAGTGTAAGTGTGAAAAGTTTTGTTTTATTTTTTAAAGGAGCAAGTACTTAAGAACCTCTACCTACTCAAACAGGAATTAAACTGTGCAAATGTCCTTTAGAAAGTGCTATCCCACTATTGAGGAGTAGGTAGCACCATCGTTGGAGTTTTCGGGTCAATTCGGTTTAAGGGACGTGTGGTCACTAAAGCAATGTTAGGACGCCTTAGCGGTAACCCTAATGTCTTAGATCACTTTTCTGAGGCAACCGTTTTGAGGCAACTTATGATCTTGGGACAAAAGGACGACCTCTAAAACATCCTATACTTAATGACCACGTTCGAGGCAACCAAGTGAGGTGTACCCTAGGAGTGGCATGTGCAAGTGTGTCAATTTTCAGTTATATTATCTTTGTACATGTTATGGTGGGCTACTGTTGATTTTAAGTTAAGATAGATCTTGTCATGCATAGCCTAGTTAGCATACATCTAAACAGTTAATATATGTACAGGAATTTAAAGTGCGGGAATTGTAAATCCTACGCTATTACAAGGCTTCGGGGAGGGGGATTATTTACATGTCCAAAATTGGGGGAATAAAGCATTAAAGCGTAAAAGTCTTAGTTAAGCTATTACAAACCAGTAGGCATTTACAATAAAATAGATGCGCGCGAATCTGAAAATAACCTCTAAAAATCCTAAGAATAAAAATCTTTTTGTGTTTTATTTTATTTTGGAAAAATAATCTAAATCTACTTAATTTTATTTTTTGAGAAAATGTTAAGATAATTAAAAAGTTAATTAACAAAGTTAATTTAATAGAAAAAACTAGCCTAATATTTTGTGGCTTTTTGATTTTAATGTTAATGAAAACAAAAATAAAATACAAGGGGGATCCTTCGATCCAGGGAAAAAAAAGGAGTTTCGACCCAGGGAGGGAATGGAAGCTTCGATCCAGAGAGGGTCATGGTCCTTTCGATTGGGCCAGACAGTAAGGCGTGAGTAGCCTTTGATCCAGGGAAGAGGATTGTCTTTTGATCATAGAGGTCATGGCTTTCGATCCAGGAATGAGATGCCTCCTTCGATCCAGCATGCTAATGGGTTCGATCTAGAGAAGGTGTCTCCTTCGATCTAGAATGTTATACCTGCAAAAGTATGTTAGAGAAATAAAACATAGGGCCTGGGTATTGAACCCCAGGCCCTTCGATTCTGCACTTGCTGGGTTTCCTCAGGCTATGTCTGCAGCAAGTGTTGGCAAACGAAGAACATGACCTGGGCGCCAAACCCAGGCCTTTCGATCCTGTCTAGGATGGCAAATCAAAGGTAACAACAAGTAATAATGTGTTATACAAATATTAGGTTGGATAGTTTACCCTTTCTTACCAGCAGATTGGACTTTTGGGCACTTCCTGGATGTAGGCACCTTCGATCTGGGCACTTCCTGGATGTAGGCACTTTTGGTTTGGGGCTTATGGGCGTTGTGATCTTTTGTTGAAGGGTTGCTTTGGCCTGGATCACCTCTGAAAATGTTGACAACTTTTGGCAACATAACTTTAATGTTTTTGTTCTCCTGTTGTGTGTTTTTTCTATTTTTTCTGTATATTTTCGTCCTCTTTGTGTGCATAGTTTTTTTCGTGTGCTTTTGCAACATTTGTGATCTCTTTATATATAGGAGGTGGAGGGGACAGGAAGACAAAGGTTTAAATGACCTTGATTATATGTTTGACAGCCATGAATGAGAATTTGTAACGTCAATTATGTGTTTGAAAGCCATGAATGAGAGTTCGTAACGTTGGCTAAACACATGGGATCTTGTCCCTTTTTGAATTTTGAATGACATGTAACTGGATTTCGAATGCTCCCTTTCGAATGAGCTGATGGCCTCCTTCGAATGCTCCCTTTTGAATGGGCTGATGGCCTCCTTCGAATGCTTTTTGAAAGCTTCTTCGAATGGACCCTTTGAATGCTTCTTCGAATGAACCTTTTTGGAATTTCAATCGAAGGACACTGCTATAATGCCAATCGAAGTACTTGTCCATAATGCCAATCGAAAGGCTCCTTCAGAATACCAATCGAAGGGTCTTTCAGAATGCCAATCGAAAGCCTTGACATAATGCCAATCGAAATGCTTGTCCATAATGCCAATCGAAGAGCTTGACAGAATGCCAATCGAAAGGCTCCTTCAGAACACCAATCGAAGGGTCTTTCAGAATGTCAATCGAAATGTACTTAAAGCACCACTCAAAAATTTTCCTTTTTCCTTAGGCAAGAGTTTGTGATCAACCATGCAGGGGGAAGACTTTGGGAAACATGAGAGGGCAAATTTTAGGGTACAATAGTATACAAAGTGTTGGACTTTGAAAATATTTCATGTTTTGAAAGTGTTTGGTGTGTGTTTGTTTTGAAAGTGTTTGGTGTGTGTTTGTTTTTTGAAAGTAAGCAAGCAACTAAGAACGTTTCTACCTACTCAAAAGTCTTTTATTCGTTACCTCTTTTCCTTTGATATTGCTATCTTATCATTGATTAGTAAGAAGCTTTATCTTTAGATATAAAGGGACGGGCGTGGGTCATCGTATAGTCATGATAGCAATGTTGTGATATATATTATCATTTCTCTTTGAGTGACTAAGATCATTTGAAAGGCAACATTTGTAGCGTCATAGAGGGACTATGATCTTGTATTTTTTATTGTTTTTGCTAAGACATCCCACATGCATAACATGACCATTTTTTAGGCAACAAGTGGAGTTAACCTTAGGGGTGCATGTGTGAATAGTGTGTTTGATTTGCATGCATTTAATCTTTGATTAGGTTTATCTACTTGTTGATTTGTATCTTTCCATACAAATCCTAATTACTAGCATTTATATGAAAGCGATAAATTGCGGAAAGTAAATTTATTACGCTATTACATCATTTTGGGATGGGGTATACAAATTTATAAATAGAGGATGAAAGCAATAAAGTTCTAATTATACTATTACAACCATATTGAATATTGCAAGATAAAATGTGCAAGAATATAAAAGCAATGTGAAAGGAAAAGGAAATTGTTTTTTGTTTATGAAAAGTCTTGATTTAATTAAACTAATAAAATGAAATAATTTAATTAATTAAAATAACTAAATTCTAAGTTGATTAATTAGAAAAGAAAGTCAAAGCAAAAACTAAGTTAAAAATTAATTTAATCAAGAAAAGAAATTTGTTAAGAAAAATGTTTTTTTTTTTTGTTTTTAATAAAGAAAAAAAGACCTAAAAGATGATACTTTGAATAAATCATGAATAATAAAAATACAAATAATTTTGGTGAGATTTTTATATATTCATAAAATAGACCTAATACACTAGTAGTGTGCAAAAACTTAGTTCAAAAGGAGTTAATTTTATGGGTTAAATAAATTGTTGAAGTTTGTTAAAAACGTAAAATGAGCCAAGTGATAAAAATAAGGTTTTGGTCCTGCCAAGGCTTGAACTCAAGATATTCAGGTTGCTGGCTCAAAAGAATACCACTAGACTAGGTGTGTTTGCTTGTCAACCATGTGCTTGCATGATATTATATGAGAAGATTGCTTCCTGAAATTATAAAAATCACAAAAATAACACAAAATATGCAAAAGGGGGGTTCACTATGGTTCGAACCCGCGCCCTTATGATAAGAAGTGACATGAAACGCATGCTGCTTGCCACTAGAGTGGTGATGCATCTGTTAACATTGGCACAACAATAAATACATAACATAAAACTTTCCCTGACTGTACTTCATCTTCAACCTCCAGCCAAAGGATCTGTAACTTGCTCATTCTTCAACCATTTTCAAAAATGTAAACATAAAACTTGTGTATTTTTTCATCACAAATGTAACCATGTAACTAATTTAAGATAACATTCAAAGATAAAGATGAATTTATGAAAGTACCAAATTCTGACCTAAATATTTCAGCAAGTTTAAACTCAAAATTCTTCATGCTCAAGTGTGATACGGTGGGAGAATTGACTTGAAGGTTTTTGCGTTTGATTGCAAATGTTGCGGTTAGCAAGAGTCTCCATCGACTTTTCTTTTATCCCAAAGGAAATATGAAAAAGCACAGGAAATACCTTTGAGATTATTTCTTGAGTTCGGGGGGTAGATTATGAAAAGGGAAGGTATTAGCACCCTTTTTATTCATGGTTTTCCATGGGCTCTTAGTTACTTGCTAGATCAATTGCTTTTGTTTGAAAATATGCTTTGTGTGGTTTTTGAAAGTATTTTGTAAATATGCCATTTTTTAGGAAAACATTGTAATGATTCTCGTTCGTAAGAATGTATACAAAGATATTGATCTTTTGAAAATGTTTTCAAGTTTGTAAGATGTTTTGAAAGTGTAGGTGTTTGTTTTGAAAATAGCAAGGATGTTTTGTTTTGAAAGTGAGCAAGTAACTAGGGGAATTCTACCTACTCAAAAGTCGTTCATGTTCATTTCCTTTTTCCTTCGACATTGTTATCTTACCATTGATTTGGTAAGTAACTCTATCTTTGGATGTAAAAGGGATGGGCGTGGGTCATTGTATAACCATGATTAGCAATGTTGTAAGATATCTTAGCATTTTCTTTAGGGACTAAGATTATTTTGAAAGGAAACATGGATAGCGTCATCGAGGGACTATGATGTTGTATTTTTTATTGCTTTTTGCTAAGACATCTCGCATGTATAACGTGGCCATATTTGTAAGGCAACAAAGTGGAATCACCCTAAGGGTACAAGTGTGCAAGTGTATTGATTTACATGCATCATTTTGTATTGAATTAGGGTTTGCTAACTTATTGATTTTAGTCTTTCCATACAAACCCTAATTTACTATCATTTATATAAAGCGATAAATTGCGGAAGGTAAAATTACTACGTTATTACATCATTAGGGGATGGGGGTATACAAATTTACAAATGGGGATGACAAGTAAAGTAAACCCTAATTACTATTACAAGGCTTTTACAATTACATAATTTATAATGCAAAAATAGTAAAATATGCAAGAAGATGTAAAGTGAGAGAAATTGTTTTTTAGGGTTTTTTTATAGAAAAGGTTATGTAATCAATTTCATTGAAGAAAAACCTAAGTCTAAGTTAACAAAAAAAATTAATTTTTTAGAAAAATGTTTTTGAGGTTTCATTTGAAAACAAAGGTTTTATAATGTTAGGTCATTTCCAAGCAATGCAATATGTCCAAAATAAGCTAAAAAATCTCCAAAATCAAGAAATTTGGTGCCCGATCTGACACGGGCCATGTCAGTGGACACGGGCACCCGTGTCAGGACATGTCCATGACTTTTCTGCATTTTTTTGGTTCCAGCCAACCTGACACGGCCTTGTCACGTGACACGGGCGCCCGTGTCAGCCCCTGTCCATCTTTTTTCTGCTCGTGTATGCACCAGTAACATTGACACGGGCCGTGTCGTGTGACACGGGCACCTGTGTCAGCTTCTGTCCCTTCATTTTACTATGTTTTTCAACCCAATTAAGCTGACACGGACCGTGTCATGTGACACGGGCACCCGTGTCAGCCTCTAGTATGGCTTTTTGTTAGTTTTTTCTCTTTGATCTGTCTTGTTATATCTTTTGAGTGCAAAAGCAAATTATGTATGAATAATGATATCACAGTTTCAGAAAGTTTACCTCTCGAAGCGGAATCTTTAGAACACGTACAAATATTTTCGGGTACAAAGTGGTGATTAATAGAGCTCCTTTGAACCTTCTTGAAGTAACTTCAACTTTCCTTTTGTATTAAAAATGGTTGAACAACTCCAACCAAGTCAAGTTGCAATGTATGTTTTTGAATTTTGAAGATGGTGATAGTGATGTTACAGAAGTTATTCTTATGTTTGAACAACTTCTATATGGTGTACATGAAGTGTTTGGATGGTTTGTTTGGAGAAAACTTGCAAGGTATTATATTCAAAGATTTGAACTTCAAAGCTCAAAAATGGAGGTTTTATGGATAAATCTGTTTTTTTGACAGCAAATATGAGTTTGAGTGTTTGTTTCTCCTTCTATTTTTTCTGGCCTTTCTCTCCATTTTTTATAACCTCTTACTCTTGCAAATGCTTCTTCTATTTATAGGCAAGGGGTTTGTGCATATGAGCTTATTAGGTTTGCAAGACAGCATGTTATGATTTGATTGGATTACAAAGATAAAACTAAGTCAAGTACTCCATAGTCCCAAGATGAAGTACCAAAGTTACTGGTATAGAGGAGCTACTTCCCATGATTTATGGTGGAGTATAATCAGCAACAAGCAAGGTATGGGCTTAAGATAAAATTTGTACCAAAAAGGCTTGCTTTTCAAGAGTAGCAATGATGCCTTTATGCCATAAATGGAAAGATCTTTTGGACAATGGCTCAAACACTTGGGTAATAGGTCAAGCTCTTGTGTAAACATTAAATTATTTATAGATTTGCATGCAAGAAGGTCTGCAACATAAGATTATGCATCAAATCAAGAGATTTTTGTTATGTGTTCTTTAACAAAAATGGTTTGCAATTCAAGGATGGATGCCCAACTTCAAGCCCTTGAATCTCCTAGCTCAAGTATGATAAATTCATGCTCTTGGATGTTTTGGAAAGCTGGAAACACCCTTTACAACTTTCATGTTGACCACTTTCATTAAATCAAACTAGAACTTGATGAAAATTTGCCAAGAAGTTGGGATAAAATCCTGACCAAAACTGCTGAAAATTTCTCTAAGTATTTATTCCAAAATGCCATGACTTCATGAATTTATAACTTAAAATCCAAGCATTTCTAGAAAAAAGTCCTGCTCTACATTGTTTTAGATCTCATTGAGATCTATAACTTTCATGTTGTAAGTTTCCCTTGAATCATCTTGCATCTTGGTGAAAAAATGGCATGAAGTAATGAAATTATCATGTGTAAAAACACTTAGAAAATTTCTAAGTCTTGGAAATCTTGACTTTTCAAGTTGACTTTTGACTTTCTTAACTTCTTGATGATCAAGCTTGATATTCTTGAATGTCTTGATGAATTTTGATCTTTGGAATATAATGTTGACCAAAAGCTCAAAGTTTGACTTTTCTAGGTATAGTTGACTTTTTCCAAATACAGTTGACTTTAGGTCAACTGATCAACTGACTGAGCAAAAATATGATCCAAGACTTGAAACTTGACATGAGTAATCTTGGGGATCCAAAATGATCCATGAAAGTCATATGGGGCATTTAAAAGTCCAACTGTCTTTGTGAAAAATTCAAACTCTAATTTTGAATTGTCAGTGTTGAGGAGGTGTCTTAAGTTGATCAAAACTTGTGTAGTCTTGAGCCCAAGGAGATCTTGTAAGAAAATTCTTGATAAGTGAGAGGTCAAATTTTGGGGTACAGCAGCTTCCCCTATTCAATCTTCTTAAGCCTGGAGAGTTAGATTGGCGAGTTTTGCCATTCGTGACTCGAAGGTGGAAGATGATTGGACATTAGAGTGCCCAAAAATTTGCACTCTGATGTGATGATTGATGGTATATGGAATGGGCTTAAAGATGCCATTTGGAGGGATGATGGAAAGTTATTGGAGATGGGCTTGTAGATTCCATCCAGAAATGATTGTTGAACTGTATCTGCAAGTTGAAACTGAATGAGTATCAGAATGGCGTCCGTGTCTGGAGCATATCTGAACTGTATCTGAAGATTGAATCTTAATGAGTATCGGAATGGCATCCGTATCTGGAGTGTATGTGAACTGTGTCTAGAAGTTGAATATGAATGAGTATCAGGATGGCATCCGTATTTGGAGTGTATCTAAACTGTATCTAGAAGCTGAATCCGAATGAGTATCAGGACGACATCTGTATCTTTAGCGTATTTGAACTATATCTGAAAGCTGAATCTGAATGAGTATCAGGATGGCATCCGTATCTGGAGCGTATCTGAACTATATCTGAAATCTGAATCCGAATAAGTATCAGGATGGCATCCATATCTGGAGCGTATCTGAACTGTATCTGAAAGTGGAATCTGAAAGAGTATCAGGATGGCATCCGTATCTGGAGCGTATCTGAACTGTATCTGAAAGCTGAATCTGAATGAGTATCAGGATGGCATTTGTATCTAGAGTGTATCCAAATTGTATATGACTGTATCTGAGAGTTGAATGAGCTTCAGGATGACATCCGTGTCTGGAGCGTATCTGAATTGTATCAAAACTTGAGTCTAAACGAGTATCAGAATGGCATCCGTGTCTTGGAGTGTATCTGAAAACTTTGAACAATGTCAATGGTAGTTGTTAACCTTATCCTGAAAAGGGTAAAATGTTATCAAAAATGCAAAGTCATGTTGTATGAAATGCATGGTATAATGCATTTGTGTTATCAATGTTTATGATATATGGATGCAATGTATGCGTATGCAAGTTAATCTGCCACATTGTTGTTGGATTGGGGAAAATAAATCCCTGACTACTGTTGAGGATATGGATTATAAGTCTTCATGTTGTGAAGTCTAAGTTTTGATGAATTTCTACTTGGAGAAATAAACTTTGTTGTAAGGAAGATGTCGTGTACTGCTTGTAAAATTCTATTGGGTAATCCTGAGAAATTTGACGACTTCTACTGGGGATTGATAATTGGAAGCTTTGTTCCGCTGGGGATTAAACTGCATACTGTGGGAATTTCATGGAAATAGCTTAGAGAGAATTTCCCATATCTTAAAGCCATCAGTGATTGTCTTTTTATTTTGTTCATTTGTAAACAGTAATTATGTTCAAATGCATATGTTCAAAAATAAATCATTGGACGTTTTTGTAAACAAAACATAAGAGTAAAGAAAAAATAGATAGTTTTGTACTTTCAAAGGGATATCTTTGTATTGACTTTGAGTAAGTTTTTTTGTACGATGAGACGAACATTCTAGTAAGAGAATATTGTCGTAAAAAATGAAAATTTGATACAAAGAAAAGATAGCTATGTGAAATAATCCCAGGGGGTTCCCATTCTGCTATAGCCTCCGTGTCTCCGAGCATTTTTTTTCTATTTGTTGCCTTGTCCGAAGTTTATTGAATTGATCAAAAATGTTGAGTTTGCAGGTTGTCCGTAAGGTGATCCAACAGAACATAGTCATACGCTCTAATTCCCTAACTTTTTCCAGGACCGTTGTGATACGGTGGGAGAACTGACTTGGTTTTTTTTTTGCGTTTGATCGCAATTGTTGCGGTTAGCAAGAGTCACCACCGACTTTTCTTTTATCCAAAAGGAAAGGTAAAAAAGCACAGGAAAGACCTTTCGAGATTACTTCTCAGGTTCGGGGGGTAGATTATAAAAAGGGAAGGTATTAGCACCATTTTCATCCATGGTTTTCCATGGGCTCTTAGTTACTCGCTAGATCACTTGTTTTTGTTTGAATGTGCTTGTGGTGTGGGTTTTGAAAGTATTTTGAAAATGCCTTTGCAGTGGTTCTCGTCTCTATAAGAACGCATACAAAGTGTTGTTTCAAAAAATATTTCAAATGAGAGTATTGGTGAAAAAATGTTTTGTTGTGAGCAAGCGAGTAACTAGGAGCAAATCTACCTACTCAAAAGGTCATAAGTGTTCTTTTCCTCCTCCTTTAGATGTTGATATTTTGCCATTGATTTGGTAAGAAGCCCCATCGTTGGATGTGAAGAGACGGGTGTGGGACGTTTATATAGTCATAGAAGGCAACCCATGGAACGTTTTAGCAATGTCGTTTTAGGGACTACATCGTTTACCGAAGGCAACATCGAGGGTCATCGAGGGACTACAACTTTTACCAAATGTCTTTTGCTAAAATACCCATGTTCGAGGGACATGACTAATTTTTTATAAGTGACAAATGAGATTACCCTAAGGGTGCGTGTGTGCAAAGTGTGTTTGATTGCCTGCATTTAGTCTTGATTAGAGTTATCTATTTTTTGATTTCATGTCTTGCCATACACTCCCTAATTACTAGCATTATATTTTAAAAGCGATAAATTACGAAAATATAAAGTCCTATGCTATTACAATATTTACGGATGGGGGTACACATTTATACATGGGGGGTTATAAGAATTTGAATCCTATTTAACTATTACAACCATATTGAAATGTACCATGCAAGAAAGAAAAAAAGGATTTGTTTTGAAAAATGGTTTTTTTGTCTTAATGAATAAATAAATAAATAAAACAAATTAACTAAAAAAAAGAAAATATTTTTTTATGTCTGTCTTTTATATTAATAAAAAGGGTGTTAATGTTAAAAATGATAGAAAGGAAAATAACGAGAGAAAAGAATCAGCACATTGCTGAAAGAAAAACAAAGGGGATCATAAGTTATGATGTCGGGTGCACTGTGGTTCAGAAGAAAGCGTCAGAAGTTCTGGATTGACACACTTTAAGGTCCTGCAAGAGACGTTAGAGGGAGAAACAAAAGTTTTAGGTTGCTATATGCTGAATTTATGAGTGTTAGAGCAGTGAGAAAGTCTTAGAAGTCATGTATATTAAAACAGTGAAGAGAACTCAGAGGTTCAGTATGTGCTAAGACAGTGAGTGAACATGTTCAGTGTGTTTAAACAGTGAGAAAATCATAGAAGTTCTGTATGTTAAAACAGTGAGGAGAACTCAGAAGTTCTGTGTTGTGCTAAAACCGTGAGTGAACATTAGAAGTTCAGTGTGTTATCAGCGTGTGAAAATCAGAAGTTCTAAGTGTTAAAACAGTAAGTGGAAACATCAGAAGTTTTGTATTGTGCTAAAACAGTGAGTGAAAATCAGAGGTTCTATGCCACATTTCAACTCTTTCCTCATATTAATCAACATATCAGAAATTTATCCAGTTCTTAATAAACAGCAAATCAGAAGGATAACAGCACAACAGTTTATAGAAGTTCTAATCCTAAATATGAGCCTATCCCTAATCAAAAAGTTCTGATCCACATTTTTTCTACTTATGCAATGATATGGACAACATCAATACTATGATATTTACATATTTAATGATGTTCTTAATGAAAGATGCAAAGTCAGAAAGACTTACCTTGAACCTGGAGTGTGTGCTTGGAACTTGAACTGCAAGCTTCAGATGTTCTGGGGTCAGCAAGAGCAACGAAAGAGAAAATGCTAAGTTCTTTGATTCAAAGGGAAGAACAAAGGTTTGGTTTTCTGTTTGGGAATTCTGGATTTTTATGAAAGTTTCACGGTTTTGTTTTCTCTCTTTTGACAAATCTCTCTCTCCCAAAAAACTAGCCCCTTGAACGTGTAATGGAGCAAAATATTTATATATGGGTTTGTTGTGATTTTGGAGGGGAAAAACAAATGGTATTCAAACCTTTTTGGTATACTATTCCATTTCTTTTTAATCACAGTCTTTGTATGCTAATTTAGTGAAAATATAGGGTTTGAGAAAAATGCAGGCGTGGACTGGATCAGCAGCAATTTGGAGTGTTGTGGTAGCTGGTTGCAGGACTGTGCTATAGCAGTGCAGCAGGCTGCTCAAACAAGGTTTTAGGGCTTTGTGATGTTCTGATCGAAGCATATGCTGAAGAGCCATGTTCTGATTGAAGAATCATGTTCTGAACCATGTTTGCAAATTCTGAGTGCACTTGCGTGGAGACTGGCTCAGAAGTTCTGAAGTATCATATTCTCTTAACACTTAGAAAATTTACTAAATGTTTAGAAATTTGATTTTTTTTCAAAGTAATTTCTGACTTCTGATTTTTTGATAAACCAATTTCACGTCTTGACGAAATATAATTGTTGAAACTTGATTTTTGATCTAAAAGTCAAAGTTTGACTTTTTAGTATGCTTTTGACCATTTTGCCCTTGTGGATGATTTTCTTGAAAAGTTGTAATTCAAGACTTGAAACTTGATAGAAGCAAACCTAAGAGTCCAGGATGATCCTTTGATAAATGAGAGGGCAAATTTTGGGGTACAACAACCTCCCTTTCGAGTTTCCAGTCCACCGGGATACCCTTTTTTGCCTAAGCCGGCCTTTCGGGGTTTCAGCTTGCCGGGTGTACATATTTTTTTATTTTATCCCTAATTTTTGCCCGAACCTTTTTGGTTCTCCTGGATGCCCTTGTTTTTACTAGGTGTGTCAACCTAGCGGGTCTCTTATGCGTAGCATCTTTTGACTATGTTTGTGTTTATAGGGTACGACAGGTCATCGCCATTCATGGTGGTCAAGATCATCGCGCCACCAGAGAATATGTTTTTGATTACAAATGGTCCTTCGTAGGTAGGAGTCAATTTTCCCCTGGGATCACCTTGCAGTAGTATGATACGTTTGATCACCAGATCTCCAACTTGATTCACTTGTCATCTGACCTTTTTGTTGAAAGCATTGATCATCCGTTTTTGATACATCTGACCATGGCAGAGAGTAGTAAGCCTTTTGTCATCAATCAAGTTTAGTTAATCAAGTCGAGTCTGGATCCAATCTTCTTCATTCAGCCCCGCATCCTTCATAATTCTTAGAGAGGGGATCTGGACCTTAATAGGCAAGACATCCTCCATGTCGTATACCAGAGAATAGGGTGTGCCCTTGTTGATGTGTATGCTATGGTACGATACCCGTGGAGAGCGAATGGTAACATCTCATGCCAGTCTTTGTATGTGACTGTCATTTTTTGTATGATCGTTTTAATGTTCTTATTTGCGGCTTCGACAACACCATTCATCTTTGGCCGGTAAGGGGAAGAATTGTGATGCTGGATCTTGAATTACTCGCATAGGGCGGTGATCATATTATTATTTAAGTTTGTACCATTGTCTGTAATGATCCTCTCCGGGATACCGTACCGACAGATGAGATTTTGCTAAATGAACTGGGCTAAAACATTCTTGGTGACGGAAGCGAAAGAAGCTGCCTCCACCCACTTTATAAAATAGTCAATGGCCACTAAGATGAAGCGGTGTCCATTAGAGGTTGTTGGCTTGATTTCCCCAATCATATCAATCCCCCACATAGCAAAGGGCCAAGGAGCCGTCAAGACATTCAGAGGAACCGGAGGTACGTGCACCTTGTCAGCATAGATCTGACACTTGTGACAGGTTCGAGAGTGTTGATAGCAATCTGCTTCCATGGTAGACCAGTAATAACCTACCCATAGAATCGTCTTTACCATTGTATGCCCACTGGAGTGGGTGCCAAAAGTGCCTTCATGTAACTCAACCATGATCTTTTTCGCTTCAACCTTGTCTACGCACTGAAATAACACAGAGTCATGGATGCGTTTATAAAGAATGCCATTACTAAGGAAGAATTTAGAAGAGAATCTCCTTAAGAACTTCTTATATTTGACTGAAGCTCCTTCAGGATATTCTTGAACCTCGAGATATCTCTTGACTTCATGAAACCAAGGCTAGTACACTACTTCTTCAGTATTAATCTCGTGACAGTGTGCTGGTTCATCCCTTCGTTCAATGGTGATTTGGGGAGCCTCGTTATCCCATTTAAGCTTAAACATAGATGACATTGTGGCTAGTGCGTCTGCTAGCTAATTTTCTTCTCGCGGGAAATGCTCAAAGGTAATCTTCTCAAAATGTGGGAGCAATGTCAAAACATGTTCTTTGTAAGGGATAAGGTTAGGGTGTTTGGTGTCCCATTCCTCTTTGATCTGGCTGATAACCAAAGTTGAATCTCTGAATACATTCAACGATTTGATCCCCAAGTCTATGGCAGCTTTGAGACCAAAGATGCACGCTTCGTATTCCGCCATGTTATTTGTACAATTGACGCAGAGTCTTGCAGTAAATGGAGTATGACACCCTTCAGGAGATATGAGTATTGCACCAATACCATTGTCGAGTGCGTTAGATGCCCCATCAAAAACTAGGGTCCATCGAGATCCTTGTTCAGGTTCTTCATATGGCCTGAGTTCTTCATAGTTGTTTACCATCATGATGTCTTCATCTGGGAATTCGAACTTCATGGACGGGTAGTCTTCTACAGCTTGGTGAGCAAGGTGATCAGCTAGTACACTGTCCTTTATTGCTTTTTGGGTAGTATATTGTATATCATATTTTTTCAGGATCATCTTCCATCTCGCTATTCTCCCAGAGAGAGCAGGTTTCTCGAAGATGTATTTTATCGGATCCATTTTAGATATCAACAAGGTGGTATGGGCCAGCATATACTGTCTTAGCTGGCGAGCAGCCCATTCCAGAGCACAGCAAGTTTTCTAGAGCAGTGAATATCTTGATTCACATGCGGTAAACTTTTTGCTCAGGTAATAAATAGCGTACTCTTTTCGGCCAGACTCGTCATGCTGCCCCAGCACACACCTCATTGAATTTTCCAAAACAGTCAGATACATGATTAATGGCCTTCCCTCGACTAGTGGCATCAACACAGGAGGCTCTTGCACTTACTCTTTGATCTTATCGAAATCAGTTTGGAATTCAGCATTCCATGTGACTACTTGATCTTTCTTCAGTAGTTTGGAGATTGGTTCACAAGTAGCTGTCGTGTGAGAAATGAATCTGGAAATGTAGTTCAAACGTCTCAAGAAACCTCTGACTTCCTTTTCAGTATAAGGAGAAGGCATCTCTTGTATAGCTTTCACCTTGGCAGGATCTACTTTAATACCTTTATTGATGACGACAAAGCCTAGGAGTTTACCAGACCTTACTCCAAATGTGCATTTATTTGGACTCAACCTCATCTTGTACTTCTTTAGCCTCTCAAACAGTTTCTGTAAATGATCAAGATACTCTTCTTCTGTTTGAGATCTAGCTATCATGTCATCCACATAGACTTCTATTTCGTGATGTATCATGTCGTGAAATAGAGCTACCATGGCACGCTGATAGGTTTCCCCAACATTCTTCAGTCCGAATGGCATAACCTAGTAGCAGAATATGCCCCATTGTGTTGTCTTCTCCATGTCCTCAAGCGCCATTTTGATTTTGTTGTAACCTGAGAAATCGTCCATGAAGGAAAACACTTTGTGTTGTGCAGTATTATCAACTAGGATGTCAATGTGGGGAAGTGGTAAAGCATCCTTAGGGCTTGCCCTATTCAAATCTCTGTAGTCCATGCACATTCATACCTTACCGTCTTTTTTGGGCACGGGAACGACATTAGAAACCCATTGCGAATAGGAGGTGACGGCCAAGAATCTAGCATTGAATTGTTTCATGACTTCTGCTTTAATCTTTTCTGACATATCTGGTCATATTCGACGAACTTTTTATTTTACTGGTGGGCAATCCTCTTTTGTAGGTAGACGATGTACCACAATATCTGCATCAAGTCCTGCCATGTCTTCATATGACCAGGCAAAGACCTCGACATACTCGTGTAGCAACGGAATCAGACACTCCTTGACACTGGGTTCCAGATTGGCACCTACCTTGATTTCTCTTTTGTCTTCCTCGGTACCTAGGTTGATTGTATCCACGGGTTCCTCGTGGGGCTGAATGGTCCTCTCTTCTTGTTGTAGTAATCTGGCATGTTCCCCTGGTACTTCACAATCTTCCTCACCTTCATCTTTGGCTTGGTAGATTAAATTTTCAGAGTCACAGAAGGCCATAGCATAATCGTTACCCATGGGATCCTGAACGGATGTAGACCTGCATTATGAGTGTGAGTGTGTGTAAGGGTATAGATATCTTTGAAAGAAATGAAAAATGTAAAAAGAAAAATAATGAGCACAAAGTTTGTATGCAAAAACGTCCATGATTCATTGATGTCATATGGAAATGAGATAATAACCCTTACAAATGGACCATTGTGCCTCAGGTAAGACACAAGGTTTTGAGAGTCTGAATTGTCTTAATATTACAGATCCAACTAAATGTAAAGACAAATTACTGTGGGATAAAAGTGATCGGGACAAAATCTATAGCCTCCCAGTTCTTGAGCCCTCCACTGACAGTTGGGAAGATCTAATCCTCCAGTTGCAACCATCTTCATCATCCTCTACCACGTTGACTTTACGGTTGCTAATCTTCAAGGGTGGTCCTCCAGCACGAGCGTGGCGTACAGTCTTCTGAGCACCTAAAGTGAAACCTAGGCCAAACTTGTCAGACTTGTATGGGATATATGGGAGTTATCCCCAAATAGTGCACCCACCTTCTTCTATCACTGCTTTTGCATCCTTCAAAGATGACATCCTGAGTGGAGGCCTTGTGATCTTGGGAATAGCCTTGGTCACTACCAAATATTGTGGGACTTCCTCAAAGTGTTGGAATGGAGTTTCAATAAATTCACCATCTAATTCTACATATCTGAAGGAATTGAGATGGCTGATCATATACTCCTCTTCTCCATGAACGGTGATAAACTTCCCTTGAATCAGATACTTCAGCATTTGGTGCAACATAGAAGTGACAGCGCCAGCATTGTGAATCCACGGTCTGCTTAGCAAGCAGGAATATGAAGGGCGGATATCCATTACATAAAAAGTTGAATCAAATGTTAGGGTTCCAACCTATATGGGGATATCCACTTCCCCATGCACCATCCTTTTTGAGCCGTCAAAAGCCCCTCACTACTATGTTGCTTGGTTTCAATGTCAATCCCTCACAGTCAAGCCTATCAAGAGCCTTTTTAGGCAATACATTCAGAGACGAGCCAGTGTCAACCAATACATGAGCTAAGGTTATGCCATTGCATTCAACTGAGACATGAAAGGCCTCATTATGCTTCCTCCCTCTTGGCGTTAAATCAGCATCCAAAAAACCTAGACCATTATCCACAGTCAAGCTAGCTATGCAGTCTTAGAACTGATCAGCAGATGTTTCTTGGGGTACATGGGAAGTTTTTAGGAATTTTACCAAGGCTTTTGCATGCGCCTCAGAACATAGTAGTAAGGCCAGCATCGAAATTTTGGATGGAGTTTACCCAAGTTGCTCAACTACATCGTAGTCGCTTCTTTTTATGATTTTTATAACTTCCTCCATCTCTTTTTGGGAGGTCTCAGGGATAGCCAATGATTGTGTCTTCGTCTTGATAGACTCAACCAAAACACCTTTTCCTCGAGTCTCGGTTAACTCAGTAGCAGGAGTGTTAGAGGGAATGATAATTGGAGTTGTAATAGCTTTGTCAGTTGGAGTATCAATGGAGATGATTGTAGGAGGAGTAATAACAAAAAGAATGATTACGGGTCCAGAAATAGCTTTTGGAGGAGCTATCTCTGGAGAGAAAATCCTTCTGCTTCGATTGATCTTGCTAGTCCCTGTAATATTACCGATATCAGAGTCAATCTTCTCAGAACTTGAATCTTCGATGGTTGGCCAATATTGCTTGACACCTTGGTAGTAGACATCCCCTCCATAATTCCATGGTACAGTTTTGTCTGACAAAAACGGGACTGGTCCAGGCATTGTAATTATTAAAGGAGCTTCTTTTGGAACTGACGTAATTATAACGGGTCTTTTGGTGGAGACCCTTGAAGAATTGGTGGAAATGGTAATGATGTAAACAATATTAAAAGGAACAGGTTGAACAGAAGTCTTCTCAAACAAAATTTCCTTGTTATCTATTAGGCACTGAACGCCTGCTTTCAACAAAGGACAGCTGGTTGGTGAGGACAACTAGAAATGACAACCTTTATCACAACCTAGGAATACACCGGAAATCAATAAATTCTTTTTGATTATCAGGAGTGGGGTCACAAGTTCATCAACTGAAGTAACAAACATATCTTCTTCAATGGCGTTGGTAGTATGGTCGTGTTTGGGCATAGGGGCAGAAATGACATTTAGCTTTTCGGGCGCATCGAATTCAATCTCTTTGGCTTCAATGAGGTCTTTTACTTTGTTCTTCATATCCCAACAGTTGTTAGTGTCATGGTCGGGACTCTCATAGTGGTATGCACAGTGGGCATTAAGATGATAGTGAGGAGATGTTGTGTTAGGATTCTTAGGAGCTTCTTTCAAGGTCACTAGGTTGGATCTCAACAGATGTGGCAATACTTGAGATAGGGTCATGTTAATTCTGGTGAACTGTTTGACTAGTACTTCCATCCTTGGTTGATTGTTTCATTGCTAATCAGGCGTAGGTTTAGGTATCATAACAGCCTCCACCATTGGACGGTGTTCAACCCTATCTTGATTTCTCTGAGGATATACAGTAACCACTTCTTTCTTTCTGATGAATGGCTTCCTAACAGCAGCATAGGATGCATCTTTTTGAATCTTTTCACTTTTTATCCCAGCTTCTACCCTTTCTCCGGTCAATATCAATTCAGTGAAACCTGCCGATGAACTCCCAATTAAGTGATTGAAGAAGGGACCAGACAAGGTGCCCAATAACATATCAACTAACTCTCTTTCAGATAAAGGAGGCTGGACTCTCCCTTCCAAGTCCCTCCATTTTTGTGCATAGTCCTTGAAGCCTTCATTTAAAACCATGGCCATACTCTGGAGTTGAGTATGGGTAGGTGCAAGATCAGCGTTGTATTGGTATTGTTTGTAAAAGGCTGCAGCAAGATCTTCCCAGTTATGAACGTTGGCTCTTTATAACTGATAAAACCAATCAAGTTGAGTTCCAGACAGGCTGTCTTGGAAGAAGTGCACCCATAAGTCCTTGTCAGCAGTATGGGGCTGGATTTTCCTCAAATAGTACCGGAGATGCATTTTAGGGCATGAAACTCCGTCATACTTGGCGAATACAAGTGCTTTGAATTTTGGAGGAATGACAATCCTCGATACTAAACCCAACTCCTCAAAGTCCAAGCCAGACACTTTTTGGATTTCCATTGCACTACACCGCTCTTCGAGATATTTATACTTGTCATCAGCTGGAGGGTATTGTTCTTCAGAATAGTCTTCTTCTTCCTCTTCCTCTTTTGATTCTGACGGGACAATTGTTTCTTTGCCTTTCCAATCTTGATTGTCTTTCTCACCGGATGTTGTTGCAAAGTCTAAGGCCCTTATTGTCTGCCCTTGGGATCTTCTTCCCATGTTTAGAACTCCAGTTATCTTCTTCGTCTTCTTTTTCTTCTCCTCAACCAGCAAGGTCTTCAACTCTTCTTATCCTTTGGCTAGAGTTAAGAACAACTATTGAAATTGGGCATTCTGAGCTTGGAGGTCCTTCACTGTTTGCTCGAGATCCATTTTACTGAAATAAACAGTAGAGAGATGAGGAGACTTGTTGCAAGAAACATGCTTATGTTATGATGAATGGTAAATGCATATGTAATGATTTCAAGGATTTTAAGATTCAAATTTGTTTTAGACAAAAAGGAAACATATGTTATATTAATAGATTAAAGCTTGAGTACAATAATGCCTCCTTGGGCAAAGTAAATACAAGAAACTCTAAGATAAAAAGGTAGTGTGCATCCTCTTTGGTGCAATGTAGGCATTCAGAGTCTGCCCCTCATGAAGTATTCTAGTGAGTTCCAAAACCTTCTTCTCACTTGCATAGAATTGGGCTTCGAAAGTATCTCGCTCCCCCTTGAGTTGTATCCAATCTCTTTGTAAGTCTTCAAGAGAGGTGGGCATGTCAGGATGTAGGATAGTGTATGGAACATCTCCTTCTATAACAGGCTCAATGATTACCGGGAGAATGAAAGGATAGGGCATCATAAGACATTGAGCACGAGCTCGTAACCATTTGAGGTAAGGCTCAAGAGGGATGGAATTCTTATTCCCTAATGTCTTGCTATCTACCTTGTTCAACATCCTCCAAGCTCAGATAAATCTATGGCGATGACCTTGATCGTCATTCTCGTAGTCAAATACTAAACCTTAAATGATCATCTCATGTGGGTCATCCCTTCGGGCGTAACCAAACTGTCTTAAGGCTAAGCAGGGGTTGTAGGTGATACCTCCCCTAATGCCAAGTAGGGGGACATTAGGAAACTCTCCATAACTGCCGACGATGATAACATTCTCTATAGATCGGGAACACCAATGGATGTCTGAATGTTTGAGCGTCATCAACCTTTGTGACCACCTTGAACCTTGCTCGTTCTTCAATACAGATTAGGGAAGATGTGAAATAAACCATCTTTCCAAGAGACGAGTACAACACATAAGGATACTTCTTTTCCTCATTGTGCGAGTGTGAAAATAATGTAGGATGTCCCCGAGCAAAGTAGGCACTGGTTGCAGGATATGAAGATTTTGACGGCATTCACATCTATGAGTTGGTCGGGATTTGGAAACAAAACCATCCCATAGATGAGGAGAGCTACAATTTCCTCAAAAGCTTGCAGATCTAAAGAGTTACAACAGTTTTGGGCTTTCTCAAACAAGAACTTTGCTAGGAAACCTTTGATACCACTCCTTGTTTCCCAATTGATTGTGACATCAGATGATTGCAAGTGTAGAGCTTGAGCAGTCTCTTCTGGCTTTGATTCTCTTTCCGTACCATTAAAAGGTAGTTGATTAAGAATGGGAATCATCAAGAGTCGGGAGAATTCTTCCAAAGTTGGCACAAGTTGATAATCGGGAAATGTGAAGCAATGGTGTAAAGGATCAAAGAACTGAAAGAGGACCTTCAACATGTCTTCATCAGTGTTAGAGGTGACCAAGTTTAGTAGGCGACCATGTCTCTCGGTGAATGGAGAATTTTCTGGAATCCTTGAAGCTAAATCCTTAAGTTGTGGAGGGATCCTTACAAGATTGACTTGAATGGTTTTCCTGCTAAGAGAATCCATGTCCTACAAAACAGAACAAAGATAAATCCCAAGATCCTTGAAATGGTTAGTGAATGAATATGATGTTATGATGTTCATGATATTATGTACAAGTATATATACCAAAATAAAGCAAACAAGTCCTTAGGTTTAGGCTTGGATGGAGTCTCATAGGTAAGTACCCTCTTGAAGTTTAGTTGGCTCAAACCTGTCCTAGAAATAGTAACCGGGTTCTAAAGAACTCAATATCACTGGTTTGTTTCCTTGGTCATTATTTCATCACGAGCCTATTTAATGGCGACTGAAATATCCCAAGAAACCAAACCTCAATGAGTGTAGTATCGAGTATCTACCAACTTCGGACTGCACCAAAGCCGGTCATCTCACTACATCCTAAAGGCCAAGTTGGTCAAGTAAAGGTTCTAGAAGTTCATTAGTGCTTTATGATATCACTCAGCGGCCTCGTATTCTCTTTGGTTAACTCAAAGGCTACCGGTACCGACAAATATGTCGCACTAACATAGCTATTGCTTAGACCATGTCGGTATACCCCGCATAGTTTCCATAATGTATTGCTACTTACCTATAAAGTATCCCAAATCCGGGAAGAGGATTCAAACCCAAACAAAGAACCATAATGTAAATCATACAAGTCAAACAATGTAAGCAAGTAAATGTGATCTATCCCTAAGGTAACCCCACTTTTAGAATTCTCCCCAGCAGAGTCGCCAGTTCTGTGATACGGTGGGAGAATTGACTTGAAGGTTTTTGCGTTTGATCGCAAATGTTGCGGTTAGCAAGAGTCGCCACCGACTTTTCTTTTATCCAAAAGGAAAGGTAAAAAATCACAGGAAATACCTTTGAGATTATTTCTTGAGTTCGGGGGTAGATTATGAAAAGGGAAGGTATTAGCACCCTTTTCATCCATGGTTTTCCATGGGCTCTTAGTTACTTGCTAGATCACTTGCTTTTGTTTGAAAATGTACTTTGTGTGGTTTTTGAAAGTATTTTGTAAAGATGCCATTGTTTAGGAAAACTTTGTAATGATTATCGTTCGTAAGAATGTATACAAAGATGTTGATCTTTTGAAAATGTTTTCAAGTTTGTAAGATGTTATGAAAGTGTAGGTGTTTGTTTTAAAAATAGCAAGGATGTTTTGTTTTGAAAGTGAGCAAGTAACTAGGGGCATTCTACCTACTCAAAAGTCTTTCATGTTCATTTCCTCTTTCCTTCGACATTGTTATCTTACCATTGATTTGGTAAGTAACCCTATCTTTGGATGTAAAAGGGATGGGCGTGGGTCATCGTATAACCATGATTAGCAATGTTTTAAGATATATTAGCATTTTCTTTAGGGACTAAGATCATTTTGAAAGGCAACATGGATAGCGTCATTGAGGGACTATGATCTTGTATTTTTCATTGCTTTTTGCTAAGACATCTCACATGCATAACAAGGTCATTTTTGTAAGGCAACAAAGTGGAATCACCCTAAGGGTGCAAGTGTGCAAGTGTATTGATTTACATGCATCGTTTTGTATTGAATTAGGGTTTGCTAACTTGTTGATTTTAGTCTTGCCATACAAACCCTAATTTACTATCATTTATATAAAGCGATAAATTACGGAAGGTAAAATTACTACGCTATTACATTATTAGGGGATGGGGTATACAAATTTACAAATGGAGGATGAAAGTAATAAAGTTCTAATTATACTATTACAACCATATTAAATATTGCAAGATAAAATATGCAAGAATATAAGAGCAATGTGAAAGGAAAAGAAATTTGTTTTTTGTTTATGAAAAGTCTTGATTTAATTAAACTAATAAAAGGAAAGAATTTAATTAATTAAAATACCTAAATACTAAGTTGATTTAATTAGAAAAGAAAGTCAAAGCAAAAACTAAGTTAAAAATTAATTTATTCAAGAAAAGAAATTTCTTGAGAAAAATGTTTTTTTTAGTTTTTAATAAAGAAAAAAAGACCTAAAAGATGCTACTTTGAATAAATCATGAATACTGAAAATAAAAATATTTTTGGTGAGATTTTTATATATTCATAAAATAGACCTAATAAACTAGTAGTGTGCAAAAAATTAGTTCAAAAGAAGTTAATTTGATGGGTTAAATAAATTGTTGAAGTTTGTTAAAAATGTAAAATGAGTCAAGTGATAAAAATAAGTTTTTGGTCCTGCCTCAATACAAAATGATGGTCATTTTTGTAAGGCAACAAAGTGGAATCACCCTAAGGGTGCAACTGTGCATGATATTATATGAGAAGATTACTTCCTGAAATCACAAAAATCACAAAAATAACACAAAATATGCAAAAGGGGGGTTCACTATGGTTCGAACTCGCGCCCTTAGGATAATAAGTGACATGAAACACGTGCCGCTTACCACTGGGGTGGTGATACATCTGTTAGCATTGGCGCAACAATAAATACATAACATAAAACGTTCCCTGATTGTACTTCATCTTCAACCTCCAGCTAAAGGATATGTAACTTGCTCATTCTTCAACCATTTTCAAAAATGTAAACATGAAACTTGTGTATTTTTTCATCACGAGTCTAACCATATAACTAATTTAAGCTAACATTCAAAGATAAAGATGAATTTATGAAAGTACCAAATTTTGACCTAAATATTTCAGCAAGTTTAAACTCAAAATTGTTCATGCTCAAGCAACATAAATGAAATCTATGGACATGTATAATTTCAGGGCAATGATATCTACATTCTATCTTCACAAATGCAAGCATAACAATGCCTATATGAATAGTTCAAAAGTCAGAAAACTCACCTTCCAAGAGGGTGTCGTGTTTTGAGTTTGAGCAGCTTTTGATGAGTTCTAGTGATTGGGTTAGCTTCCTCAAGTTCCCAAGAAGCTAATGTGATGATTGGCTTGAGTTGAAAGTGGCTGAGGAGTTCTGGAGAAGTCAACTTGCAGAGCTCTGTTTTTGGTTATGGAGGTTGATGAAGATGGAGTTACAGTTATGAAATAGGGTCAGGGATGAGTTGTATTTGATGTTTAGAAGCTTTAGGAACCAAAAGGCTTGGAAACGCACGAGGGAGATGTGAGTTTAAAATTTTTGGTCAGAATATGAAACAATGGTGATTTTTGATACAGTTCTGAGTTCTAGGGTGTTTGAGGGCTTGTGTATGCGTGTGTTTTGATGCAAATAACTTGTGCATAATAAAGAAAAAGATTGTGAGGCTTGAGAGGGTCAGAAGTGCAAGTTGTACACTGATCTCTATGTTACTTGATTTTGAAGAAAAGTGGGAATATGGTTTCAAGGTATAGTACAAGCATGGGCTGACTTGTTAGAGGCTTGAGACAAGTTTCTTTTGGGTTATAGTTTGTGTGTGATCAGAAGCAAACAAGTGCAAAGCTCAAGAACTGAATTTGTGCATAAAGCTACTTTTCAAAAATGGCAATGTGCACTTTCTTTAAAAAATGACATTAAGCATGGGCAATACATTGAATGCTTGAGTTGAAGCCTCTAATAGTTGTGGAAAACATTAATTATGGAGTGCCAAACAAGTTTGAGGCCTGCAAAGCAAAGATTGTGCAGCCTAAACATGGATTTGAATTCTTGTTCTTCATGAAAATGACCTATAATTCAAGAATGAAATGTCAACTTCATGCCTTCGATTCTCCCTGCTCAAACATTATCTTAAGGAGTTCTTGGACATTTTAGAAATATTGTAATGTGCTCTACAACCCCTCTTTGAATCACTTTTTAAAATTCCCCTTGGAACTATGTGAAAAATTACCATGAACTTAGGTCAAAATCCTGCCTAAACTAGGGCAAAATTTTCACTAAGTATTTAGTTTCATGAACATGTATTCAAAAAATCATAACTTGAAATCCATGAATTTTTAGGAGAAGTTGTGTAAATAAATGTTTTAGATTTCATTGAGATCTACAAATTTCATGTTGAAAGTTTCCTTTTAATCATCTTGCATCATGGTGAAAAATTGGCTCAAATTTGTGAAAAAATATGAAGTTTTCCGCACTTAGAAAAATTTCTAAGTTTGGAAACTTTGACTTTTCAAAATGAAATCTTGACTTTTTGATTTATTGATGAACAAGTTTCATATTTTTACATGTTTTAATGAATTGTGATCTTTGACACTTGACTTTGACCAAAAAGTCAAAGTTTGACTTTTCAGTGTACAGTTGTTTTTTGATCAGTTGACTGAAAATCAACTATCAATCAATTGATTTTGAGGGATGTTTTGAGTCATGAAATTAGGTAAAAATTATGCAATTGAATCCTTGAGATCGTCTCTCAAACCAATTAACCATTTTCTAGGTCAAAAATCAGAAATTTCCTTTTCTCAATCAAAACCCTAATTTTGACCATTTTTCCCTTTTGATGATCTGATCAAATTTCTTGAGGACTTATGGTCCAAACTTGATCAAATGACATATAGGAGTCCATAATGTTGATATGGATAAAAAATTATGATGTTTTACTGTAAATTGACCACAGTTGACTTTTTCTCCAATACAGCTGATTTTTAGGTCAACTAATCAATTGACTGAGCAAAAATGTGATCCAAGACTTGAAACTTGACATGAGCAATATTTAGGGTTCATAATGATCCATTAAAGTCAAATGATGCATTAAAGGTTCAATTATCCTTGTGAAATCTCAAAACCTAATTTCAGTCATCAGAGCATAAGGAGGTGTCTTGAGCTGATCAACCCTTGTGCAATCTTGAACCAAGGGAGATCTTGTGAGAAAATACTTGATAAATGAGACGAAAATTTTTTGGGTACAACATCTGGGACTATTGGAATGATAGGAACACTTTACATTAGGATTGTAGTGAGGAGATGAGGTGTTGGGATTCTAAGGAGGATCTCTCAATGTAGTCAACTCTGCTTTCAATAGATGTTGTAATGCATGAGATAATGGTATGTTAATCTTGGTAAACTGTCTTCTGGGTGCGTCCGACCTACGTTGATTGCCTTATTGATGTTGTATTGGTGTGGGGTTAGAGATTAGTTCTTCCCCCATAGATTGGTTTCCTTCACTTCTACTACGACCCTTCTGATCATACACAACATTAGCTTCTCTTTTCCCATTGAATGTCTTCTTCACAGTACTTGAAGACACAGCCACCTTAATTTTCCCACTTCTGATTCCACCTTCAACATGTTCCCATGTTAATATCATCTCGGTGAATCCGGCTAAAGAGATTCTAATCAGATGATTGAAGAAAGGACCTGTCAGAGTTCCCATAAACATCTCAACCAGCTCCCTATTAGAAAAAGGAGGTTGAACTCTTCCTTCTAGATCTCTCCATTTCTAGGCATAATCCTTAAAGCCTTCGTTCGAGCTCATGGTCATACTCTAGATTTGCACACGGGTTGGTGCAAGGTCAGCATTGTATTGGTATTGTTTGTAGAAAACAACAACCAAGTCTTCCCAAGTACGGATATTGGTTCATTCCAGTTGATAGAACCATTCCAATTGTGTCCCTGATAGGCTCTCTTGAAATAAATGTACCCATAACTTCCTATCAACAGTGTGTGGTTGAATCTTTCAGACATATGACCTCAGATGAAACTTTGGGAAAGAAACACCGTCATACTTTGCAAAATTAGGGACCTTGAATTTATGAGGAATAACAACCCCTGAGACTAAACCCAGCTCTTCAAAATCCAACCCAAGCACTCTTTGGATCTCCATAGAATTTAAACAATCTTCCATATGTTTGTACTTTTCATCAGCAGGAGGATACTATTCGTCAGAATAGTCTTCTTCATCTTCATCTAAATATTATCCAGAACCAAGGTTGCTTCTTTTCTCATCCTTCACAATCTTATCGTCTTCACCCTGGTTGTCATATTCATTTGACGGGATATCATAGTCTTGAGCTCGCTTGATAGGACCTCTGAACCTTCTTCACATGTTAAGGATGCCGATTGGTTTCCTTGTCTTTTTCTTCCTCTCTTTGGTGATGAGGGTCTTCAGTTCTTCCTTCCCCTTGGATAAGTTGAGGAACATTTGATGGAACTGAGCATTCTGGGCCTGAAGATCTTTGATTGTTTGTTCGAGAGCCATCTTTTACTGAAATAAACAACAAGAAGATGAGAAAACTTGTTCGGGGAATACCTATTATGTAATGATATGTATGGTATGTAGATGCATATGCAATGTTTTTAAGGATCTCACGGGATAAACAAGAATGAAATGTTAGAAATTGAGTTTGACTGCAGCTTTGACTGAAGAACTTAACATCTTTGGTTTTGAATGTCCTTCTATAAGAATCAAGCTCACCATGTCAAGTGGGTCCTAGCCTCTGACTCAAGGGAGTGTACTTTGATCTTTGACGACACCTGGTAAGAGGAAAATAAATCCTCTTGCCCCTTGCTAGAATTTTGGTTCATGGTAAATCTATATCAAAGGTCCCTAAGATCCTAGAAATGGTTAGTGAAAATGCCATGTCATGATGTTATGATGTTGTGATGTAATGTTTAAGCAAGTAGCACACACAAATAAATCACGCAAGATCCTTAGGTTTAAAGGCTTACATGGGTCCATAGGTAAGTACCCTTCTCTGTTTGAAGTTAAGTTGGCTCAACCTATCCTAAAGTAGTAACCGGGTTCGAGGAATCTCATATCACGAATATTTCTCGAAGGTTTTGTTTTAGTACAGCAACTGATTTACCACCAAAATATCCCACGAGTCGAATCTCAATGAGTGTAGCATCAAGTATCAACCAACTTTGGACTGCACCAAATCTGGCTATCTCACTATGTTCTAATGGCCAAGATGGGTCAATTAAGGTTCTAAAACTCAGTTAGTGCTTATGACACCATGCGGTAGCCCAATGTTATCCTCGACTGACTCAAGGAACATAGGTACAAACTAACGTGTCACACTAACGTAGCCATCACTTCAACCATATTGGTCTACACCATACATTTTCCATGATCTATTGCTACTTACCTAAGGTATCCCTAGATTCGGGTGTAGGATCTTTGTAAGAAAATAAACCCAAGCAACCCTTAACATAAAGCAAACAACGCAAACAAACAAAGTATTATAAGTGATCTAAGACTCTAAGGTAACCCCTCTTTTAAGAAACTCCCTAACAGAGGCCAGTTTTTTAATACGGTAGGAGAACTGACTTTTTTTGCATTTTATCGCAAATTTTGCGGATAGCAAGATTTGCTACCAACTTTTCTTTTATCAAATATAAGGAAAGGATGAAAATAACGGGAAAGACCTTGATAGATTTTGAGTTCGGGGGGTAAGTTATGAAAAGGGAAGGTGTTGGCACCCTTTTCATCCATAGTTATCGACGGGCTCTTAATCGCTAGCTCACTTTTGAAAATTGCTTTTTTGTATATGTGTTTTGAAAAATATTTTTGAAAATCTAAATTTGTAATGATTCTTGTATCAACCCTCAAGAACGCGTATAAAGTGTTTGTTTGAAAATATTTGTCTTGAAAGTGTAATGTGAAAATGTTTTGTTTTTTTTAAGGTTTGTGAGCAAGCGATTAAAAGTATCCTACCTACTCAAGGTCATTCTTGTACATTTCCCTCTCCTTTAGAGATAATGTTATCCACACCATTAGTTGATAGGTAGCCCCATCTATTGGATGTGAAGGGACAGTGTAGGGTCATCGTTCGATCATCAAAGGCAACTTGTAAGGATTCTTTAGCAATTTCGTAAGGGACTGGATCATTTTTTGAAAGGCAACATCGAAGGATCATTGAGGGACTTATGATCTTTTATTCGAGGGTCTTTGCTAAAGCATCCCTAAGTTTGAGGGACATGACTGTTATTCTGAAAGGCAACAAAGAGAGACTACCCTAGAGGTGTCAGTGTGAAAATGTGTTCAATTCAGTTATTTATCTTGAGATTAGGTTTTCTAGCGTTTGGTTTTATCTTGTCATACAAACCCTAATTACTAACAGTTGTATAGAAATAATAATAGTAGAAGGTAAATGCGGAAATATAAACCTAAGACTATTGCAAAGCTTTGGAGCAGTTACATAATAATAAAGAGTGCGAGAATAAAGCCCTAAGCTATTACATACTAGGAGCAGTTACATAATAAGGAAAATGCGAAAAATAAAACTACGTTATTACAATTTAACGCGTATTAGTAAGGTTAGTTTTGATCAAAGCACATTGATATCTTAGTAAGGTTAGTTTTGATCAAAGCACAAAGAAAACAAAAGTATGAATTTCATGCAATAATGGAAAATGATGATGCATGACTGTATCTTTCAACCCTTTGGATCATCAAGACTGATCCATTCTTACCCTACACTTCTTCTGAAATTGATTGGGATGGTTGGCTTGCTTTGAAAGAGGCTGAAAGTAAGGTTTATAATTTTCCCTAGTTTTGATAATTTTGGAGTTTTTTGGGATATGGTTTCTTGAAATATTTTTGTGTCTCTTGCTGTTTGAATAATGAGAATATATAGGTTGTGAATTAGGTCAAACAAGTGGGCTTGGACCTTTTGTAAGAAAGCCTTGATTTTATTTTATTTAATTTTAAATTTAAATAGATAAAATAAAAAATAAATGGAATAAAAATTAAAAGGGTGTATGAATGGATTCAGGGGTTCACTATGAGTTACAAAACACGCTTGGACCTTGAAACATAAGCCCAATAGCCCAAAAAATTCAAGTTTGATCAATTTAGGTTCATTAATTTTCTCAAAATTGTCCAACTTGCACCAATCATAACTCTCTCAATGTTTATCATTTGAAAGTGATCTTAGACTTTTTGGAAAGCTCAAGACGTCCTCTACAATATCTATATTGATCATTTTTTTCTTTTGAAGATTTTATCTTGATGTAAGTTTCCTTGACAAAAAAGTGTCTTTTTGTTCATTTTTGAAATGACCTATAATGTATTGGTCCATATCTCTCAAATGAAGCATTTTTTGGACTTGAGCCTAGAGAGACAAAGTTGTAGAGAATTGAATTTCCTTTAACATGATCTTTGGTTGAGAAAAATATGATGAAGCATGTGAGAGTTATGCTTGGTCAAAGTTTAGTTGACTTCTCCTTAAGAAAATCCTAATTTAGTAACTTTTGACTTTTGGTGAATTGACAGTTTTCTTGATGAATCATGATCAACCATTGATCAAATGATGAATATGACTTCAAAATCTTGATTTTGACCAAAAATATTGAAGTTTGACTGTATGTTGACCATAGTTAACTTTTTGTCCAATACAGTTGATTTTTATTCATCTGAGCAATTGACTTAGCAAACTTATGATGCAAGGCTTGATATTTGGCATGAGCATTCCTTGAGTCATATGAGAAACCATGAAAACCACTTGGGTAATTATAAGCACAAATTTCCTTGATAAAAGTGAAACCCTAGGTATAGGTCAACTACTTAGGAGGAGAATTTGTCTGATCTAACCTTGAGTAGCCTTGAGCAATTGAAAAACCCTAGGAGCATAAAGAGATATCTTGAAGAAAATGGGAGCGCAAATTTTGGGGTACAACACCCCCCAACTCCAAATTTGGATTTAGGATAATTTCTTAATTTGCAAAAGTATGGTTACAAGAGAAGTATTCAAGAGAAATCCTACAAACCTTAACTGTTTGATGTTGATTCAACCCCTTCTCTTCTTTTGATATTCAACAAGATCAAGCACACAATAGATTCAACCTATTATCCTCTTAAGTTACTTCCTTGCAAATATTTCAAGCACTCCAAGGTTTCTTGCAAATATTTCAAACACTCAAAGGTTGTTCACTCGAGAAAATCTGATTGTAATCTATCAACACAATATCTTCAATTCTATCCAGATATTTAAGCTATTTCCTTGCAAATATTTCAAATAATCCAAGGTTCCTTGCAAATATTTTAAGCACTTCACGGTTGTTCACTTCACTACGATTCCCTCTTGAACGATCTTGCACGAAAACCCCCAAATCAACCAATGATCTTGGAGAACAAACCTGAGGTTTTTCCTGGATGAAAATCCCTACAAAACTCCACCCAATACACAATTGGACACTAGCAATCTTTTCCTATATGACACCTCAACCGAATATCATTACAATGTAATATCAGTGTGTATCCATAGATTGGAGGTTTAAAATGAAAAGAGAATGAGTTACTTTTACGGTTTTCAACAAGTTATGAATGATTCATGAATGATATATTTATAGTTGGACTATTTTTAGGTAAAAGAGGGTAGTTTCAGAATGAAAAATAATTAAAAAATGAACCACAAAACAATATGTGTCGACCTGAAAAGGTTATGTGTCGACACATGCAAAATAGAGGCTAAAAGCTTTAATAATGCAGTACATGTGCTGACTTGAAAATCATATGTATCGACACATGTGCTGAAAAGCTTTAATAATGCAGTACAAGTGTCGAATTATAAATCGTATGTTTCGACACATACTGAAGCTTTTAATAAAATGCAGAAATGTTGAACTTTTGTGTCGACGCATAGAAATTTCAGGTCGGGGCATAAATGTTAATTTTATGCAAAAACTGATTTTTCATGATTGGGACAAATTTTTAAGTTGTTTTAAATTATTTCTAAGACCTCTAATGCAAGGGAGTTCCACAAGACATAAGGATACCATCCACCATACTAAAATGCAAGCTTTTCAAGTTTTGACATCATGCAAAACATATAATAGTGAAGTTGCACTCACAAACTCCCCATTTTTTATGATGACAAAACTTGCGACGATGCATTTCATGTAGTTATCGAAGGCGCCCCATAACTTTGTGCTTCCCAACTTCATCTCGCATATGCTACTCCCCCTTTGACAATATCAAAAAGAAAGAAGGCAAATTATGAGAAGTATCATATTCCAATACCAATACCAATACTAATATATCCCTCAGAGGCATTTTTGCAAAAAAGGGTATATAATTACATATGCCCATATATATGTAATGATGAAAAATTAATATATAACAAGCATAAAACATTACCAAACATGTAATGAAATTGCATGAATAATAATGAAAGCGATGCAAGAGCAAGATAGTCAAGTTGCTTCTATAGCATCACAATTACGTAATACAATACAATAGAATTGCTGGTGCCGCACACACATGTGCCTAGAATAGCAACAAGAAGATGTCACTACTAAATCCAAAATAAAAATGTAGCCATAAAATGTGACTCAACTATAACAAAAACTATACATGTAATTAACATGCTTACATTCAACTCATGCACAAATGCAACAAATAGTAATAAAAACACACGCTTGTACACACAAGAGCAAACTTATACAAATGTGAAATAATTAATACATAAAGTCATTATAGGCATATATATTGAGAGCACATAATGCTTGTCAATCAAAAATTTTGGAAATGAACATTCATGGTTTTCATCATTTGAGAACATAGCAAACATTTTTCATCAACTAAAACATGTAATAAGAAACATCTTACTTTCAAGGAGAAATTTGTAACAATATTACCTCACTCTTGATGGAATGGAAGTTGCACTCACATTGTAAAATACTTCAAACAAAGTGTTACGGTAAAAGAATAAAAGTGCATGCATCATAATAAAGAAAGCAATAATGGAGACATTAATAATCCACAATTCCTCATGTTTGATGAAAAATGGTTTGGTTGCAAACTTTTTTGTGACAATGTCGGCAAGTTGATTTTCACTGTCAAAATGCTTGAACACAACATCCCATTTTTCAACATGATCACGAAGGTAATTCCCCACACATGTTTTCCTTCCTTGAGATACTTTATTTGGAGTCAGGGAAAGTAATTTAACTTCCCATAAGACTCATTTCAAACACTCTTTGCATAAGCTTAGAAAAATCTTTGACAAATTACATGTTAGTAGAATCAAATATGATATAATATCAAATGTGTTATGCTTGATGTTTAATGAAGCTAAACATGCTTATGTACACATAATTATTTATAAGAAATACATGTAAATATAATATGATGAGGTCATTTCAAGTGTATAAATTGATAAGTCACTATGATTATCAATTAAGAATTATGTTGCAAATGATTACTCATAATATATATATCATACACCAAGTATGTCATGTATTTAGAGAAATAAACAAGTAAAAGAGAGAACTTAATAACAAAGCGAAAATTAAATCGATACTACCTCATTAAACAAAATGGCAAAGGATGCACTTGAATTTCACAAGGGACTCTCGAAATAAAGTTGAACCAAATGCAAACAGTGGCACAAAGATTTTAGAACATTTCGATCTTACCACTTTTCACTTTGACAAAGTACACAAAAGTATACCTTGTGATGAATCCAAGAAGGTCATTGATTTGATGAACATTCATTTTGATTGAACTCTCATCTTTATCCTTTTCAAGCTAGTTATATTTCTCCTCCTCATGTTTCACCGATTCAGATTGACAATTACTTCTTCAGCATAATTGAGTATGCCTCTTGAGATAAACCTACATTATGATATTGAAATACCTTTTTCATGTATTCTCGGATACAACATCAAAAATCAACTTATGCATCTTTTACCAAAAAAACAAAACTTTTTGTTGCTTTCTAGATCACATAATCCATCATCTTGCCCCATATACAATAGAATTAGAATATGTTCATATGCCTTGAACGACCATAAATGAGAAATCATATTCTCTTTATAGAGTCAAAACAATGTTCCTATAAAAACAACAAGACAAGCTAGGTACCCAATCTTCATTGAGTCCTTGGGGTTAGTGAAACAATTGATTGCATTTGGGGAATTTTACAACCATAGTGACAATTTAAATTTTGACCATCACTAAAATCACTATCGTATACTTGCTCACAATTTGAGGACCTTGAACTTGATACCTTAAGAGCTTTAGGATTTATTCTTTCCTCCTTATACGTGCATTTATTCTTTTTCTTCTTCTACTCACGCTTTTTCTCATGCTTGTCCAAGCAAGTAAGTTCTTGCTCATGTTCTTCAAACTTACCAATCAATGTAATGAGATCGAGTGTTGTAAGATCATTAGCTTCCTTGATCACGAAGACCTTTGGTTTCTAATTCCTAGTAAAACATCTCACAATTTTGTTAGTAGAAATTTCATTGGAAATAAGATTACCAAGTGCGTTCAAATGATTAATGAGATTTAATGTATTTTTCTTATCATCAATATTCCATTGTGCTTACGACTTAGATGTGACAACGCCATTAGCATTGTTTTGAGTAATAGCGTCACACATATCCTTGTCATATGAATTAACACGAATGTGCATAAAAGCTTTCCAATAACATAGTTTTTCCGAAAAAATATTTGGGCCTGTTTTGAAATCCCTTTTAGGATCGTATGCCATTTCCTACTAAGAGTTTTGAATCACGGAATTAATCGGAGCTCTGATACCACTTGTTAGACTACGGCAATGTATCTAGAGGAGGGTGAATAGATTCCTAAATAAAAACTACCTTTCAAATGGTTATTTAAAACTTATTTGAAAAACAATATTGAGCGGAAGGTTTTTTGCCTAGATCAAATATAATAGTCTAAACGAACCTAGTTATTGGAAACTCGAATATGCATGAGCCATATGGAATTAACATAATGATAAAATAAATCAATATAATAATATCTAAGTTAACCTTTTAATATCCAACATAACATTTTCCTATTTCCAATAAAATCATATAAAAAACATAATATGACAATTTATCGAACATGTGGCATGCAATCAATTTTTCAGAATTTTCTGTGTGACTTATTGCTATGCAAAAGCACTTACAATTAAAGTGATTATAAGTTAATCAACAAATAAATTTAAACTTTAATAATAAAAGAGAAATTATATATGAATTAATCGATCAAACAACACATTCAATAAATTGCATATAGAGAGTAAATGAAAGCAAGAGATGGAACATTGCAATTTTCCTTTGAGTTAAACAAGCTAAATAATTTGTCAAACACTTGGTGTGCAATCAAAGTATCAGAATTTTCCTTTGTGTTGTGTTGATATGAAAAAGAACTTATAATCAAAAGTGGTTATAAGTGTGATACGATGGTAGAACTGACTTGAGGTTTTGCGTTTGTGTTTGCAAATGTTTCGGTTTAGCAAGAGTCGCCACCGACTTTTTATTTTATCCTAAGGAAAGGTCAAAAAGCACAGGAAAGACCTTTGATATGTTTTCTTGGGTTCGGGGAGTAGATTATGAAAAGGGAAGGTACAAGCACCCTTTTCATCCATGGTTATCCATGGGCTCTTAGTTACTTGTTTAGATCTCTTGCTTTGCTTTTTCCAATTGTTTGAAATGGTGCTTTGTATGTGGTTTTGAAAGATGTTTTGAAAAGAGGCCATCGTTGTGGCAAACTTTGTAATGATTCTTGTTTGAATGTATACAAAGGGGTTTTTGTCTTTTGAAAAGATTTCAATGTTTTGAAAGTTTATTTTGGGAAATGTTTTGAATTTGTGTTGTGAAGTGTGTTTGAAAATAGCAAGGATGTTTTTTGCAAGCTTTTGATCAAGTAACTAAGGGCTATCTATCCTATTTTACTCAAAGATCCTTCATAATGTTTTTAATCCTTTTGACAGTGTTGTTTTACCATTGTATTTGGTGAACAACCTTGTGTTTAAACGGGACAGGCGCGGGTCATCGTATAGACCATGATAGCAATTGTGTCAAGTATCTTTGGCAATTTTCTTGAGAGACTTGATAATTTTTGTTTAGGCAACCAAGATAGCGTCATCGAGGGACTATGATCTTTTGTTTTGTTTTTTTTTGTTTTGCCAAAGTACCCAACATGCATACCATGGCCTATTTTTTAAAGCAACAAGTGGATTGTAACCCTAGGGGTGCAAGTGTGCATTGTGTTTGATTTTCATGCATTTTTGTCTTTGATTAGGTCAAACTATTTGTTAATTTGGATTTTTGCATACAAACCCTAATTCTCTAATCATGGCATAATTGAAAGCGTAAAGTGCGAGAATTTAAATTCTAAGCTATTACAACATGATTATGGGGATGGGGGTACAATTTTGAATGGGGGGTATTTGACAAGAAATATAAACCCTAATTTACTATTACATCCAAATTGAAATTAGTTACATGAATAATAAATGAATAATATTTAAATAAACAAAATAAATAAATATCAAATAATATGTATTATACAAAAAAAAGGTTTTTGTTTACCTATGTATGTAAAAATATTTTTGATGTAAAAAGTATAAAGAAATAAATAAAAAAAAGATTAATTTCATTTTTAAGGGGTAAACCCTAATTTCTTTAAGAAAATAAATACTATATATTATTTATATACAAAAAATATTATTTAATATGTGTAAAAGATGAAATATACTTAAAAAAAAGGGGTATTTTTTTAGTATAAATAATAATAAAAATAAAAATGTAATATTTTTGTATTTTTATTCTAAGTATTTAATAAAATAAAAAGTATAATATATATATATATATATATATATATATATACATATATATATATATATATATATATTTATATATATATATATATATATATAATATATATATATATATATATATATATATTATAATATATATTATATATTATATATATCTATATAGATATATATATATATATATATATATATATATATATATTATATATATATAATATAACATAAATTAG